>JAVQKC010124530.1:0-12789 GCA_036025475.1 Philypnodon macrostomus
TGTTCCCTTCACAGGTGTGTCCTGTCAGGGTTAATGAGTGGGATTTCTTGCCTTTTCATGAAAATAAAGAAAACTCATTGAATGAATGAGGTGTGTCCAAACTTTTGGTCTGTACTGTAGCTAGATAGGTGTCTGCAGATGGAGATCTCTAAACATGACTTTTGACTTCAAGCAGGTGGACTACAGCAGCAGAAGACCACATCAGGGGACACTTTATTAGAAAATTGGTGACTGCATCAAACCTAAAATATACATTATATTGAAAACGTTATAATATTCAATTAACACAAACACCTGATACAAAAATAAAACTGAATAAAAAATTACTTCTTTTTGCCTTTTGGACCACAACCCATTAAAAACACTTTATAGTCTACACCTTTTAAGCCAGGCCTGATTTATTGTCCCCATTAGTATGGATGAGCAGTTTTCACTTTTCCCATGAGCCTGCGTGGAGGTCATGACTTTGTGTTGGTGTGGTTGTGTGTGCGTTTCTGTGTGTGTGTGCGTTTCTGTGTGTGTGTGCCAGTGTGTGTGTCACAGAGATAGTTCATGAAGCGGGGGTGCAGACTGAATGAAGCTCATTGATGATGTTGTGACCTCTCTGACTGCTATAAATAACCTGCTCCACCTCACTCTCAAACAGAGCAGTTATGACCCTGTTCACTTTCACCTCCTGAGGTCAAACTGAGTTGAACCTCCTCATGTGAAGAGGCTACTGCAACAAGAAAAGCCCACTATAACCAACATTCACTTTAAAGGTTCTTAAGTTTCCTGAAAGAAGAAAAATTCAACATAAAAAATTGGCTATCTGACCCTGTGTAAAGTAGGTCGTCTGTAGTCTGTAGAGCCCAGGGGAGGGACTAAAGTAAAACTCGATTACTATTGGTCAAAATATTAACCCACAAAGTCTGATCTTATGTTGCTGTAGAGGTCAGGGGAGGGATTTAAGTAAAATAATAATCAGCTCACTGTGCATTTGTAACACTTCTAATGTTGTAATTACTGCACAATTTACTGATTGCTCAAATAGAAATTCTGTTGTTCTGTATTTTGCAATGGTATTGGCCAAATCTCGTAATGGTAAAAAGCTGGAATCAAACCAGAAATCTCTTAGTTGAGAGATAAATGCATTATCCTTCCAGCACCCAGAGGAGGGTAGTACTCAGTTACATTTACTCAGTAACTTTTTAAATAACTTGTACTCCATAGAGTAGCTTTACTGCACAATACTTTTTACTTTAACTTGAGTAATATTATAATATATTACTGTACTCTTACTTGAGGAAAATATTGTAAAGAGTAAGAGTACTTTTACCACCTCTGTGTGTCATGTAAGAACAGCTTTATGTGAAAAATGTGATGATGTGGATTTCTGTTTCTTAATTAATTCCTTAATTGGTGAAAATATTATTTACGTTTTTAGTTTATCTTTTGAAAATATCAGAATCTGTTTATTATCTTTTTATTGTTTTGCCAGATTACAACAAAATTAAACCAATAATCTGACATCATACTCAAACAGTTACTCAGTACTTTTCTACTCTTACTCGAGTAATTATGTGAATGAGTACTTTTAGAATTATTGGCTACTCTACCACCTTTGCCAGCTCCAAAGAAATGTGGATCCAGGTGGTGTTCCCGATCATTTCAACAACTCACTGTACAATCAGTTGATAAGACACATCAGCCTTTATGCTAAAGTTGAATGCAAAAAGAAATCCTGAGCTATAGACTGAACCACTACAATGGACTTTAGACATGACATAATCTTCACCATGTTGCATCATCTTACATTCATGTTCAAATTAACAGAGAGCGTGGTGGTAAATCCCATCAGTTTAACATGCTGATATGAGTGACTTCTGAGGCAGTTATGAAGCATGTCTGAACCTGTCGAAGCAGGCCTCAACGTCACCTACAGCCAACGAATCCAACGGCAACTATCACTCTCTTATGCCTTCAAGTCATAAGTCAGTCTTTGTCATATATTAGCACTTCATAATATTTTTCATGCATAGTCTTAAGGTTTGTGAACAGCTCTGATGTATGATTATACTTGAATGCATTCTGTGTTAGGCAGCATTGTGGTATATTTCTTGGGGTCAGTTGCTCCTAATTATCCCCCTTTTTTTGCTGACTTTAGTCCATAACTTGTGTGGGTTAAAACTGAACCCTATAGCCTTGACCTTGACCTATAAGAAAGTATAACCCGACAGATGAATGTGTGCCTTCAGGTGGAGACCAAGGGTTTCCCAAAGACTGAGGGCATGACACTAGAGGTCTAACTAGAACTACTTGGTACGTTATATGTATTTTCTATAATTATTCTATACATTACTATGCGATATGGTGCATATGCAATCAGATGCGATCATTTGATGTAGTGAAAAAAACTAATAGACTAATACTGTATGGCAGGATATATAATTTGACATACTTGACCATGATTTAACAAGTAGGCTAACGTTAAGCTGTGTGCAGTATAGTCCCATTATTAGCACACTTTTGTTAGTGTTTAATGTTAAACATATTAGGCCCTTTTCTCTCTAATTCGAATGATTTCTCCTGATAAAACTGACATAGATTATGCAGAAGGCCTAATTGTAAACTAGAGAGCCTATAGGCATACAATGATGGTGAATAGCCTAATTGAAGGTTGCATAGTAATATAGAACTTGACATTGTCTCCTGATAACCTGGTGCCTTTAGGACCCTGCGGAGCTAAGTTGGCTCTGCAGCCTCTGCGGCTCGTGAAGCAGCGCAGGCCGCTCGTGAGAGAGGGAGAGAGCGCGAGGAGCCGTGGACACAGAGCTGCCTGGAGGAGGCGGAGGAGAGAGCGCGAGGGTCCAGCAGACGAGGGACTGACACACGGTAAGGACACCCGCCACGGGTCAGCCGGTCTCACGTGCAGGCCTGGTGAGGTTAGCACGAGCTCCTGAGGGCTCCAGCTGCAGACAGACATCAACGAGAGCGAGCGCAAGGACGGGAGCGCGCCTCTCGGGGTTAACGGGTGCACTCGGTGTGAAGCGCGCTGCAGACAGTGTTTTTACCGGAGTCAGCGGGGCTTATGGCGGATACACGCTCACACACGTGTCTCACAGCGGCAGAACGAGCCTCACAGGGATTACTCTCCGTTTAGAGGCTCTCCGGTAAAGGCCGCGTAAGGTCGCTCCCAATATTACCATTGAGATATTACTGTCAACTGGGTCCGTGAAGGCAGCACTGTCCCCCGCCACGGCACCGGAGAGGGCTACACAATAAAACTATACTTTTATTAGACATAACACTTTGAAACGATAGGGGCACACGTATAAAAAGATTAAACAACTGCTTTATTGACTTTTTTATAAAACAGTGTGGGTTTGACATTGAACCTGATAAGGACATTAGTAACACAGCGCTTCAGCATCTTCTACTACTACTACACTACTAATGGTCACCTAAGGTCTCACTAATGTTGTGGGCTGACACATAGCCTAATATGAGGAATGGGATAATCTTTTCATTTATATTGCCACAAATGTAATGTGGGGTAGTTGGACCATATTGGATCAGAAATAGCTACAATAAAAATGTACATAGAAATATGGCTATGTTGGCCACAGGTTATTTGTTCACACTATGAATAGAAATGACAATACATTAATGAGGAGGACATACTGTACATATAGCACTCACGTCTCAATACCTCTCCTCATTTGCAAATAAAATTGACTTGGTGGAATGAGTGGTGGAAGATACCAATATATTTTAAGTGGAAAATGTTATAATGTGGTCGGAAGTGCAAATGCTGTTGGCAATTATTGTTTTAAAAATAATTTGTGGATCTCTAACGTGATGATTGAAGCATACAGTGCAAGAGTTAGCGATGGTTCTCACACCAAGTCACACCTGAGAACATTTCTTTGGCTTTCCAAGTACCCCTATACTAAACTAAACCGAGCTAACCAGGGTACAAACAAAGAATACAATTGGGGTTGATTCAGAAAAATGCGTTCAAGTCTATACCTGGTATAAGGTCTAAATCCCCACTAAACCAGGACTGCTGACTTAAACTGCAACTCTAAAACTCTAGTACAAGTAGAACGCGCCTAAGTACCACATACCCATACCACAGTTTGAGAAGTTTAAAGGACTGTACATTGTGTTGGTTCTCTGCACAGCTTTTGTACAGAACCTTTATTTTGACATTTACAAACCTAATTCAAAATAACTTTCAAATCATTATAGGCTTTTATTCTGAAGACATTTCATCATCCACTTCCTTTATGTGTCACTGTGTAACTCGCTGCACCTCCACACACCTCTGGAGTGTTTTCTGTGAGCAGCCATGTCCCTCCCACACCAGCTCCTCTACGCCGATCCTGGGTCTAATTTAAACCACTGCTGGCTCCCTCAGTCCGAGTGGATCCACTAAAGACGCGTTAGATGCTAGATTGACCCCAATATGTTGCATTTTTGAGGAAGTCGAGATTGTCCTGGGATATCTCGGGGTACAGTGGGGATACTGTGCAATGAATTACGGCTACATTTCTACTGTTCTGGTGTGTGTTGCGGCTAACCTTGGCCCATTGCTGGCTACAGTAGGTGATGTAAGGCCACGGACTGAGGAATGACATACTGTACAATGCAACTCAAGGGAAACCACACCATGATGGGATGGGGAGTGGGTACATGCTGTGCTTTTAGACCCAAAAAACTGCAACATACTAGACCAGCAACTGCATTGTCTTTTTGAATTGACCTCAACAGAAAACAATTTATCTTTTGGTATTGCAAGCATTTCATATAGACCTTTCTCATTTCAGATCTTCCATTACTCTATGCTTTCATGTTGATTTTGGTCAGCTGTCAAATCCCAGACATGCAAGTATATGGAAACAATACCTTACATTGGACTTGAGCCAAGCTATAGGGAACTTTTTGTAGACTTTTGCAGATAAAAGTTAACAAGGGCTGCACAATACAATCCAGATCGTTTGTTATTGAGTATTATTTCGTTTTATAGACACTTCATTATTCCCAAAGGCAAATCTAGGAAATATAACTTGATGGCTTGATTGCCAATCTAAACAGAATATATCACCAATTACAATAAGTACTTGTATCTCAATAGCTTTATGGTCTTCAATGTGATGGACCATCATTTTCTGTTTGCATTTAGTCTTATAAACCACCATTAAGTAAGCATGGGGGTACCTTACCTTCATGGATATATATAATTATTATTTTTTTATCTCAAAATGTTGCTGTTTTGGGGAAGGTTTTAGTGTTTGGTGTGGTTCTGGATCACGTCACTGAATTGAGCTGTAACCTGTCCTAGACTTGAATCATATTTCTTGTCGTTTTAGCTTTGTCTTTGCCTTTAGTATTTTGACAGTCTGAGGTTATTGACACATCTGGGTCATTGAGGTGTATCCCCGCCACGTCCACCTGCCGAACGAGCATGTGCCCTTTTGTCTAATGAAACGGGACAGTTTAATCTGACCACATCAATCATACATTGACAAGAGCACTGAGAGCTACCCTGATTCACCACAGCCTTTGAGAACACCTGCATGTGTGTATGGTTGTGTGCTTGTGCATCTGGGAAAAGTATGGCCATTAATCTGATTATATTAATGTTATTTTTTAGATTTATAGCCTTTTAACTTTATATAATATTTAGTACAGCCTTTATTAACCACCAGGACTAATACAAATTCTATACCAGGTCTAAATGTGGTCAAAACCAGATTTAAACCAGAAGCTAGGTCTAAACCAAGTAAAGAGTATGTCTGACCTGAAAGAGAGCGTTCCTGGTGTATGTGTCTCATCAATCATACCTACAGTTGGTTAAAGTCACGCACCTGTCTTACCTGCTTGACCCCAGGGGCTGGAGGAGTGAGGTTTTAAAGGAGACACAGACTAAATGAAAGAAGAGCAGGAACAAAATGTCAGCCATAAGCCATCAGGATTCTGGTTTTCACCAGAGACAGTAGAAAAATAATGAACTGAGTAATCTGGAGCTGACGGCTCATATACTGTGTGCAGTGAGCTGTATTCTCGCGAGAATTGTAAGTTTACAAACTGAATAAAATCTACCTTGAACAAACCAATCTAAAGCAAGAAACAGCGTGAGGACGAGTTTGCCAATGTCAAAAAGCCTCTTAACAATTCTTTTTAGCTAGATTCACCAAGACTGGAAACGTGTTGAACAATGAGTAAGACAGCTGCAGCACTACATAACTGTAAGCAAAAATACATAAATAAATAACATAAGTTGTTCTTCCTGAACTCTTTGACCTTTTCATTGGTTCAATTGGTTAATTGCTGTCAAACTAGACAAATAGATGGTTGGAAGTTATTGCACTTTAATAATAAACCAAACACAATTACTTACACCTTGTGGAGAATCCTAAATGCATTACAGATGATAATGTTTTGAGAAATGTCATTAGCGTCATTTCTGTCTTGAAAAGTGTCTCATGTTAAAGTTATAGTTATAGTTGGTGTGTTTTGTGTTCACAGGAGAGAGGGGGAGGCGTGAGCGATCGTCCGGCTGACAGACAGACAGACACTGAATGAAGCTGCACCTGGTGTCTCTGAGAGCCTTTTCTTTCCATGTTTTGATTTGATTTTTAAACTTGTTTTTGGGACCTGCTTTCTGCAATGCCGTCCAACAGTCCTGCCGCCACTGATCCGCCCCAGACGCCAGAGAACGACACCTCCAATCACGTGGTAAGACTCTGTACAAAACTAAACAAAAACAAAAACCAAAAGAACATGACAACCCCAATAATGCAGTAATCCAGTTACTATTCACTTTCTATGGCTCCACTATTTAACTACTATAACTAAGGTTGGTTAATATGACTGAAGTGTAGTTTTAGATTTGGATATGAATGAAGTGCATCCTCGAGCTTTTATTAAATGCACAGTTGAAGTAACTATTACTATAGTGAATGTTTTTTATGCTTATATATATATATATAAAATGGTATATATATAACATTATCAACATCTATGGCTTTTGCCTACAAATGTATCTGTTGTAAGCCAAATGCTACTTCCACAAGTCAAGTTAATTTTTGGGGGGCTTAAATTTCCAGGGAGATTGTACACTGAAAAAACTCTTTCATTGTCTCAGTTTGTCTCAGTAAATCAGTCAACTATGTGCATTCAACTCCCATGGACTACTTCACATTACAATCTAGAATGTGTGGATAAATAGTTTCAAAATGTGAAATAGTCCCTGTGAGGTGAATGCACATATTTCTAGTTGGACTGCTCTATGTAAATTGATACAATGAATGATTTTTTGTGTGATTGACACAATTTGTATGTACTTTTTTCAGTGGTCAGCCAGACCAAGGATTGGGGCAGTATTTTTAGTGCTTTAAGATATACACATAACTTCCTCACAATTTCTACAAGTAATATTGTATGTCACCCTTGAGTGTTCTTGACAAATATTAAACATATAGTTATTTATTTACATTGACGACCAGCCCCTCTGCATTCCTCTGAGCTGCTAAGCCACTTTCTTCAGGTGAGACTAGAGCTCATTATTTTCACTCACTTTTTCACTAAAATACATCCAGCCATGGCAGACATACACAAGACTGAAAAATGCCTCCTTTGATTGGTGCCCCCAGAGCTCGTCGCTGAGCTCGTAAAACTGTGAGAAGTCTGAAGTGTTTTCTATGGAGCGGCTGCTATATAAAGGCACGTCTTACTCGCCTACTTCCACATTCACAAACTGGCAACAGGCCAACACATACAAAGTTTTCCTTCCAGGGTTTTTCTTTTAACTTCCTCAGACTCAGCTCAAAGACTCAGAGAGGAGAGATAAGCCTTGGAGAGAAGTCATGGTTTGAGGACAATGCAGACAACAGGGGCTTATAGGCTGATGCAGTTTTAAGCCATTTAGCATGAGAGCAGATACTGCCTCTATAGCGATGATTAGAGGTCACAAATGACTTGAGCATATCTCAGAAACAATGGGCTTTAGGCGGGCTACACCGTGGACAGTGACCAGTTAGTTGCAGGGGCTGGCTCAGAGATATGGGTTACCATTCTCTCTCAATATTTCACAGGGGACAAATTAGATGAACCAATTCTTGGATGGTGGAAGGAAGCTGGAGAGAACCCACAGTAACACATGACATAGGAAACTATTTGGTAGATTTGTACAGCTAATTAACTAAAAACGAATTAACTAGCTTTATCGTTCACAATGAAAGTAAAAAATGAGCTAAATAAAAATGAATGAAAATCAGGGCTTTAACTTTCTGTCCTTATGTGCTGCCATCTTGGTTCGGATTTGGCATCGACCCATCACCTTCAGCTTCTATTGTCCCTCTACTGAAGCTGACCTTGCTTTTCCTTTCATTGTACATCATTTGATCAGGGCCAAGCAATTTTTGCTGGCAGCAATTATTTTAATGGAAGTTCCCTTTGGTGCTGTGTATTTGGGCTAGTATTGTTTTTAGTGATCATTTGAAAGACCTATGAAATCATGTATGATGTCTCCCTCATCAGACTGGCACAGCCTAGGGCACATATAATGTTTAGTTTTTATGTTTGTTCTGGGAAATATTAGAAACACAACATTGAATCTTGCCACCTTATGCGCTTCTTTCTTTTGGAAAAAATGTTATGTGTCCAGCTTTGTCATTCAGTAGTACAGTGGTTCCAAAGCTTTGATAGCTAGTTTATTTCTGGTTTTGTCCTGGTTTAGTTCTGGTCTTATCATGGTCTAATCATTGTAAAGTCCTGGTTTAGAGCTGCTTTAGAACTGGTTTACGCCTAATTTACTGTAGGGTAAAGTTCTGGTTTTTAGACCTTGTTAAGTCCAGCTATAGTTCCTGCATTTTCTTTCATTGATAATCCCCTTTTTTATTTCTAGATTCAAATCGGGCCAAAATCATTGAGGTGGTAGTTGGTGTGAGAAGTTTTAAAAGCACTGCAATAGTACTATCATCTTTATCATATTATATTACTTTACTTGACATTATTTATTTTGTACCTTATGTGACCTATTCTCTGGTCAACAGAAGATCTAGTGATATCAGATGAAAACCATATTGTGAAACAAAACAGCCACAGAACAGGAACAGACCTGGAGGATGTAGAAGAATAAAGAGGACACTCTGTCTGCTCCTGGGAGGCTGCTGCTGCCGCCCGGTCTGCAGTCTGGTCGCTTAGCAACTGCCGTGTCCTAAAATAACCTGCCCCGAGACAGAAATAGATCAAAGATGTATGGACACATGATAACTTTATTAGAGTTAAATTATATTTTATAGGACAAATGATAACTTGCTATAATCTAAACAGGTGATTGGATTACCGTATATAGATAATTTATTGATACTGAGTGATCTGACTACACTCATTGGCCATTCTTTGGTAGAACCTGTACCTAATAAAGTGGCCCCCAGTGTGGTCTTCTGCTGCTAATCATATTGAAGGTTTTGTGTATTCAGAGATGGTGACTGTCTGTTGTCCTTGGATGGCCTTGTTTGTAATACGTGTTACTGGAGCCTTTCTATCGACTTGAGTTTGTGCGGCCATTCTTCTTTGCGTTTGGCCAAAAGCTATTTGTGTAACCCAGAAGTTGAAGTGGTGTACCTAATAAAGTGGTCAGTGGGTCTATATTGAAGATTCTTTACATTCATCAGATTTTCACCACTGTATTTTGAGTGATGCCAGAGACTATGTACAATGGCCTGTTAACCTGAACACTCAAATTATCTTTCTATTAGCAATTTAGATTAATCCATTCACCTAGTCCTAGTCTTTGATTCCTGCTTGATGTAGACTTATCAGGCAAAACATTATGACCACCTGCCTTTCATTAGTGGTCAGTCGTAATCTTATCTGCCTAATAGGCTGCCCCATATACAACAAATTCCCAGGCACTGTGTATTCAGACACCTTTCTATCAAAACTAGCATTAACATTTCAACTTTGAGGATAAAATTTTCACTTGCTGCTTAATATACCACACCCACTATCTACTAAGGTACCATAATCAAGACATAAGCTACTCAGTCCCAGTCAAATAACCATCACAAAGTCACGCTTGCTCATTTTTTGCTTCTTACACATCTACTTTGAGGACCAAACGTTCACCTGCTGGCCAGTATATCCCACCCACTAACAGGTGATCCAGAGATGTACTTCACCTGTCATAATGATATACTTGACTGGAGTAAATTTACATTGTTTTGTATTGTATTTGTGCTGCTGTCCAGGGTATTTGGTGATCTCTGTACATGTCAAACTTATTGTGGTGCATTAGTAGTATCATGTTTCATTGCATTTTCACATGAGCACCTGTCTGACAGTATCGCGGCTGGTCGTTACAAGCTGTCTATCTTCAGGGAGTTGGCATGTCGTTATTTTGTTCGGCAGTGGTGGCAGAAGCAAACCCAGCGGAGGCAGTTGCTAAGCAGTTTTTGCACCTTAGCAACCACTCCAGTGTCGCTGCAGTGCCGGGTCCAGCACAAAAACATTAGTGAGACATTAGTGGCGGTAATGGCAAAGTGCAACACTGGAAAAGATACTGGCTTCTGCTGTTTGACCAAGCCAGATCCACAACAACTTTAGTCTACAGTAGGCATTAAGGGTTAGTGAAATATATTGCTGCTGTTGTTTTTTTCAAAGTGGATTTCATTCATCAACTAGAAGCACTGTCATTGTTTGATGGCCCTATCTAGGAATGATATGGTACACCTATTGTTGACTGGACTGGGGGGTTTTCAGTTCAGGTGTAAAGCTTTATCCATTGATCCAGAAAGTCCTAATACTTAGTAAGGGATTTGTTCCTTACCTACCTACCTCTTGTGACCAGAGTTATTATTTTCTGGCATATTCCTATGTCTCAACATTACCACCAATCACACTTGGATATAGACAGTGCTATGGATCCACACCATTCTTTACCATGTCACCATGTTCCACACTTTTGCATAGGTGTTTCTATTCTTTCTTCAACTTGACTGAAAAGGGATTTTTTGTATACAATGCTGAACAGTCCCATTTCATTGTACTATTATAAATCCTTTTGGTACAATATTTTGATGGCTCAGAAAGTTGAAGACAAACAATATTATAAAGAAGCTGAATCAAAAAATATTTGGTACTTTTTGTTCTTGGCTCATCAAAACAGCTAGTCATATTTTGGTTTTACTTTCATGAATATTTTGACATTTTAAATTATCTTGAAATAGAGTCAAACTTTCACCAGCAATTTACTTCATAATGACCAGAATGGCATTCATTGTAGGTGGTCAGGTAGCCTTTATAGATGGCAATTTCCCAATGTCCCACCCTGAAGCAAAAACATACAAACTACAAACACAGAACATTTAAAACTATGCTATATGAATTATGAACTGACATCAAATGTATCCTACCTTTATCTGGTTCTTGTGTTTTGTTTTCCAGAGCGAAGATGGGGTAGACCAGGACAGCCCAGAGGAGGGGACGCCAGCGAGCCCCCGCAATAAACGCAGAGTGGGACGTCCCGGCAGGAAACGCAAACAGCTGCTTCCTGTAAGTGCTACTGTCATTATAGCCTGCCTTTAAGCATTTACACGAGTGAAACAGAGTGATAGTGTTGTTTTCACCTTTGCTTAAATAACATTAAATAGTCTTTAAACATGGCATGCTTTTACCATTTGAGGATTTGATTCAATTTATAACATCTACCCTTTAGCGCTTTGAGAAATATGAGGCCACACAGATGAAATGAAGCAGTTAATCTTCACAAATCACTGACTGACAGATGATGTGACAGCTGCTCCTGATATGTTTCCAGTACTTTCCTGAGCTGTCAATGATATTGTACAATTAATTTAAAAGCAGAGATTCCACATTGAAATGTCTAATTTGATTTTCTTAGCTGGATATTTTGGATTTTTTTAATTTCCCCCATAACCACTTATTATGGACCTTAGGCGATGTCAACCTGGATTTATTGTTATTATTTATTCACATTCACTCATTCATACACTGAATAAGGCTAACATTATCAGTAAAGCATTTCTGCCTAGTTATAGATTCTGATCACTTCTTATAGCTCTGCTGATAGTTCCTAAGGTGTATTTTCTCCAGCATAACGCTCCTGAAACATTGAGGTTTTGAACTTGGCCTGTGTCCATTCACCTTAAAGAGCCTGTGGTAATACACTGTGAGTGCTTTTACAGAGCGGTTATTACTGTAATGGTCTTATACAGGATATGAACACTGCTGTCTCCTCCCCTACAAGTCTCCTCTATAGGTTTGTGCTGCCTAAACATGTGTAAGCTATGGACTATCCCAGACAAATCTACCCTATGAACCATAGAGTGGATGTCTCTTGGCCTCATGTGTTTTGTGACTGCCCCTCTGTGAGCGGGACAGCAAGTCTAGTCTTGTTTTGTCTGAGATGGGACAAGGTCTTGTTGGCAGAAAACCACTGACTCAAAATTTGGTTCATACTGGGTACATTTTTGAGGCTCACATAGTTTTGTTTTGTGCTGGCGATGTACTCCCAAGATTAAGATTAGGTCAATAAAGATAGCCCTTATCTTAGCCTTGCAAGGAAGGGGAAGTACTTGGAAATAGTAAATTTGTACGTTTATTATCAAAATTTTGAAAATACAGCTCATTTTACCAGAACATATAATGATAAAATCAGTAAATAACAAGGCCTGTGCTGTCGTCCCGACAGCAAAGTGTATATCGGCGAAAACGACCCCATACGTCTGCCCCGTACGTCTGCCCCGTACGTCTGCCCCGTATGTCTGCCCCATACGT
>JAVQKC010124562.1:0-10087 GCA_036025475.1 Philypnodon macrostomus
AATTAAATTAAATTAAATTAAATTAAATTAAATTAAATTAAATTAAATTAAATTAAATTAAATTAAATTAAATTAAATTTCTATTATCTATTAAATTAAAAAAAAAAAAAATCTAAATCTAAATCAAATCTCTGCACTCTTACAGTAGTCAAAAGTGCATTCATACAATCAAAACCACAACCTTTTCGTCTAAGTAATCACTGAGTTAAGAAATCATAAAATTGGTCAAATGCAACCCAGGTTTTCAATCATGTGTGGGAACCCTGACAATTTAGTCCTGTGCCCACATGCAGAATTAAGGCATTGTAGAGACAATATTACTTTGCAATTGCTTAGTGCCATCCATTGTCCTCGTGAGAAACAGAGCTTATCAGGGCCATGCACAGCCAAACAAGAGCAGATTCAGCTGTGCACACATTCAACTGTAGTTCACATAAACAGCATACAACACACCACTCATCTTAGCTCACAAACAGAATGCCTTCAACCACTATTTTCCCAGGAAATATAAAACAAATGAATAATTGTTAGCATATGTTGTGTCACTGCAGTGAGGATTACGCTTAAATTAATGACAGTCACAGCAGCAGACAATTACAGTTAGGCAGAATATTAAAGCTGTTTACTGGAATGTGGTTATTCATTTTTAAGATGATATGTTGTCTCATTTATTGCACATTTTCATAAAGGTTCTGAGTCATGTTCTCTCTTTGACTCATTTTATTGATTACTAATTTGTCTGAACGTGTATGTTTTTTGCCCGATATTGTATATTGTCCTTATGTACTATGTATTATGGACTACAGATAAACATGAGCAACTATGCTATAATCTGGCTCATTTAAAGTCTGTCCACAAGTGTGTGCACTGTCCCGAATAAATAAATAGAAACTGTCCTATTCCAATGGTCTCATTAAACAAGTCTTGCCGCTGAAATTATTGAGAAATGAACAGTGCTCTAGATTGGTTTACCAAATTCAAAACTGTATAATAATAATAAGAAATAAGAAATTAGATTAAAAAATGCTTCAATCTGACCACGTTCTATGACGTAAAGTAGGTCATGGTCTAAGTATATATTTAATTTTTATTTTTACACAAAACAATTTAAATTGTGTAACAAAATTTGATATTCAATAATCATACTAAAGAGAGTAATTGGGGAGTAAAACAAGGTCAAAAGGAACAAAAAAAGTCATGACAAAAATCTGTTAAACATCTATTTATTTCAGCTTTTACTTGAGTAATAATATTTTGAAGTAACTGTACTTTTACTTGAGTAAAATCTTGGAAATCTAGAAAGAGTAAGAGTACTTTTACCACCTCTGTGTGTCATGTAAGAACAGCTTTATGTGGAAATTCTGTTCCTTGTGTCTTAAAGAATATTATTTATGTTTCTTTTAAAACATCAAAATCTGTTTATTATCTTGGATTTTTTTTTTTTTTTTTTGACGGATTACAAAAAACAATGAAACAAAAAAAATAATCAGTTACTCAAGACTTGAGTATTTTTTTTCACCAGTACTTTTCTAATTATGTAAAACTTTACTTGAGTAAAATAATCACATTTTCAGTCACGGATCTAACCATGGCGCTATTTTCTTTATTTTTGTGAGCCAGATATTGTGTTGTGTGCTGTTATTGTATCATTTTAAGACAAAGTGCAGCCCTACTGTAAACATTAAGCTTATACTCCTATCATTAGCTTGTAATTTTAAGAAGGAGACTGGTTTTGCCACTCTTGATATCCCATTTCCAGATTAACAACTGTCTTCTGTCCTCATAAGCTGCACCTCCACACTATAACACTGCACTCCTCTATAAACAGAGAACCACTGCCTGATGTTACAACTCCACTCCCAAGCCTTACTGTGCACACAGGTCAGTCTGGATATTAAATGATTTTCCTCCGTACAATTGTTCTCTGGAGAGTTAACTGTTGACTTGCACAAACAATGCTGTAACAATATTGGCAAACCATTTTTACTGACACAACATCCAGAAGTCAACAGAGAGACTCCAACAGCAATGGAGATCAATGACATACTCAGGTTTCATGCTAAGCCAAACCAAAAAAACTGAAACTAAATTAGTTATGTATCCTAGGCTCTCTGACCAGTTTGTGATCTTTGTGTCCATGGGCCGGACACTTTATCAATACTGCCCAGGCATGAATGTGACTGTGATGGAGTGTCTGACCATAAGTCTCTGCCCCAGGCTAGCTGTGGCTCCAGACCTCCAACTGATCCTTTTAAGTCATTTGGTAGATAAGAACATAAGACTTTCTAGAGAAATCCGCTGGAATTCATCCGGGTAAATGAACAACTGTAAGAACAAATCCAAACGTGGAAGTAGTGAAAGTTACATCACTAAAACCAACATGATAGTCATTTATTTTGTTTAAACCTTCCCTACCTACGTCACAGAACAAAATCTAGCTGCAAACAAACATCAGCCCTTATTGCAAAGTGGTCCTGCCTGGTTTGTTTCCCGGTCAGTTCTTTCTGGAGGGGAGTGGAGGGCTTAAGGTGCTACCAAGAGAGCAAAACAAAACTCCAGATACGTTTTTGATGGGGGAACATCTATATAACCTATAAATAGATTTAGCTTATTTAAGACTCTTTAATGTAACAGGCGCTTTACTGTGCAACCTGGACTATCCCTTGCAGCCAGTGGGCGTCTAAAAATCAGCCAGCAAACACCTCAAGAAGCAAGAAGACTGTATCAATATCAATCAGTCTATGGCAGATACTTTTAGGTCAGTTACTTTGTAGTGAAAGCACAATAAGTTCACTAACACAAAAGTTAGTGAACTTAGATTTTTGGCTTGAGAATTGAAAGAACCTTGACATTCCGCCCTAGTTTTGTAGAATGACCCAGAATGACCCAGCCGCAATCTGACTGCCAGTTTCCAAATTCCTGAGTAAGGCACACACAAGCACTGAGAGGAAACGAGTGAGGAGGTAAGAGAGAGGGAGAGAGGGAGCGCACTCAACCAAAACACACCAAACACAATAAACAAGCATTTCTAGGAACCATCTACCGGTACTTCTCAAAGGTAAGTTTCAACCATTTACTTACATCTCTGCATATTTTATTTCTAAATGTTCAAAAGTAGGACCACACTTTGACCTATACCTTTCCTGGATGTGCCTGTGTGCTTTTATGCTATGAAGCTACTCTTTAACCAAATGTAAACGGAGACTTGGGCTTGATGTATGCTAAGTAAGCAGATGGCTTAAAGCTAGACTTGCTATTCCCGTACCTAAGTCTTGAGCAATCTCCGAGAAGTGGTTGTAAAATTATCAGTGACGTAACACTGAAAATCTAAACGTTCATGTTGTGGGAATAATAAGGGAGTGAAACTCTGGGATGTTTGTAGCATAATGTAAAAAAAAAATAAAAAATACATTATGATGTTTAATCTTTATTTTGTGTTTCTGGATAGCAAGTTTGTAGATTTATTTTGTTTTATAGTGCAAAAATGGAAGGGTTATTGGAAAACATATATAGCTTATTTCATGTGACATTATATTTATCAATTGTTTCATGGCATCACTGGGCTATCATTTTCTGTCTCTGTGCTGTCTGTCTGGCCTACATCGTCAACATGACAGGAATGTCTCAAACCCGCTCTGCTGCATTTGTACCAAAGTAAATGAAGTCTTATTTAGGCGTGCCTGCATCAATAAACCTTATTGGTAACACTGAACTCTAATCAGTTTAGCTGGGTGAACAATAGTATCATATCAGAGAATATCTGTGGAATCTCTCTGACTGTATTGACAAATGTATGCTTGAACAGGTATATATGCCTCACACTCAAAACTGCTGGAATAGTCTATTAGTCTAACTGAAGAACTGAATAAATAAGATTATCTTAACATATAAAGGTTTAAATGCATTTTACTTAGTACCTCCTGCCCCCCTGTGGTAGTATTAGGATTTGCGCTCTGTGCTCCACATTGAAATCATAAAGGCGTTTTAATAAATGAGAACGTTTGAGTGCTTACATACACGTAAGAATGCTCCCAGCAGAAATGTCAAGACCTGTAAATTGTGATAAAAATGCTATGCTTACACTGACTGTTTATCTCTCTCCCTCTCTCTCTTTAGGCTCATCCTGCCACATGCCTCATACGTGAGCACAATGCTATTTACTAACATCTTTAGCCTATTTTATGTTACTAACTAAAAGTTACCTTCAAATTGTAATGTATTTTGTGTGATGACGTAACTGACTGATTTTCTGTAGGGCCTGATTGTAACCATGTTAAATGAAGCCATGCTGATGAGAGAACCGCTCTTCCATTGATTACACTGTGGTATCTCTCCCATAAGCCGTCATACAGTGGTGTTTCATATTTACCCAGCAGTCAATAGTCGGTGGCAAACAGCTCCTGAGTTGACATTTGCCTGTGGTCCCCGTCGCCCCACAGAGGTGCATTATTCAAGTGGCCTCAGCAGCATGTTTACATGCTGCACACAAACACAGCTGTGCTTCCAAGAGCTGATCACTGTCTGCTCCCACTGTATCCTGTAAAACCAGGAGTCTTTTCACAGCTTTTTTAAAATATATTTTGGGGGCATGCACAGCAATACATTGACCTTGGGGGGAAATGTGTTTTGTACCAGGTTTTAGCAAAACTGCTCATTTCCACCTACAGTCCCTGGACAGGTAGATGTTACAAAAATATGAACAACATGATACCGATAATAAAACATCCACACTCAAGTAAAAAAAAAATTGATTTATGCACTGCAGCTCTACCAACTAAGACTAAATGCAGCATGATTTCACACCTTTGCTTTTGAGTAGTTACCACATCTTTCAGCAATTCATTGACACGATATACAGAAAAACTACTTGTGTGCATTACTCATAATAGTTATATTACATTGCAGGTAACACATTACTTTTCAGATTCTGCTAATGAGTGGAGTGGTCACTTTTTCAGTAACGGATTACTTTAACTCAGGTAGTGAGGTCCAAAATCCTGATACACAGCTTTCTGTTCACTCCTGCTCCCCTCTGAACTATTTCTCTAGTGTCAATGGGATTAGCTTTTGTTTCAACTAGGGGCGGGCGATATGGCGATAAAAATCCAATTGAGATATGCAGCTATGAGAATCGGCTTACACTGGGAAGATGGTTGAATCGTGATACAGTGCATTCAGTTATGCTCTCTCTTCTCTGTCATTTTTAGTGTTTGTATTAATAAAAAAATTATCAAAAATAGAAATAATAAAATATATATATATAAAATTTTATTATTATAGTAAATAAAAATGTGATCTTAATCTTAATAAAATCATGATAATACATATTTACCATATCGCCCACCTCCTAGTTTCAATGCACAGGTAAGCTAACCGTTGAAAGGGGTCTATCCATAAAAACAGGACGAGCAGAGGACCAAGTCATGTTGATCTCACACCATTTTACAATAATTAAAGAGACAATCAGTTGTGTTTTGTTCCAGGTCTATCAGGATGTGGACACTCCTCCCTCTCTGTGCTCTCTTTTATGGAGTATGTTCATCCCCCACTCTGACTCCACCACCCGGGCAGAGTACAGCTGTAGCACCCTGCCTCATCTCAAACTCAGGCCGCGTCGCTGACTGCTTTGGAAAACAACTCGACCACGTTCCATCTGAGCATTTTCCACCGACGCTGGAGAAAATAGACCTTTCTTACAACAAACTAAACGCAGTTTACGCCAAGGACTTCTTCCGCTTACCAAACCTTCGCATCCTTCTACTGACATACAACAACATTTCATACATCGATCAAAATGCATTCCAACTCAACCCACTGCTGGAACATCTTGACATTTTTAATAACTCCCTTGAGGAAATCCCCGCCCCAGCTCTAAAGCCACTCTTAAACTTAAAGTTCCTCTACTTGTCAAACAATCTGTACAAGCATGCGACCTTATCAAATATATTCTCCAAATTTGTGAATCTCCAAGTTCTGTCACTAGGTGGCCCTTTGGTGATGGGTCTGAGAAAAGGAGACTTTGAAGCCCTTGAGAAAATTCCATTGGTAGGTTTTGCCATAAAATGTTCTTCCAATCTCAGCTATTACGAACGAGGTAGTTTACAGTTCATCCGGACAAGGCAGATGGGTTTTGACATGGCCATAGATCAGCAGCCCAGCGCTCTGCCCGATATGCTCGCAGACCTAGCCAACAAGAGCTTCGCCGTTCTTCAGTTCCGCAACCTTTTCGAGTTTACCTACTATACGGCGAAAGACAACATTTTCAAAGGCTTGCAAAAATTAAGTGCGTACAGCCTTATCTTCCACAGGGGGAAGTTCAATGAGAATCTCCTGAGGATGTTCCTGATGAATCTTGAAAAATCTGCCTTCAAAAGACTGAGACTGCAGTACATAGACTTCGCTCGTTCACCTTCATTTGCCGACAGTGGAGCCGGGTCGAGCATCACAGATCTGAACCTGGACAACCTGGATCTTTGGTATGTTTAATGACAAAGTTCAGTAAAATCCATGCTGCTGTTTTATTACACAATACCTTTACTTCTACTTGAGTAATATTATTGAGATTTCTGAAGTAACTATATTCTTACTTGAGTACTATGCACACCTCAAAGTTCCGAAGGTATTGTTTTGGGGCGGCAGTGGCGCAGTGGGTAAATGTTCACCTTGCAACCAAAAGATGCTGGTTTGAATCCCTGCCCGAGTGCATACTGTTTTTGTGTCCCTGGGCAAGACACTTAACCCACATTACCTATGAATGAATGTGGTTTTGTGATTGGAGTTTGGTGGTGGTTGGAGGCGTAGACTGGCAACCACGCCTCTGCCTGTGCCCCAGGGCAGCTGTGGCTACACAATTAGCTTACCACCACCGGGTGTGACTGTGCAGTGAATGAATAATGTTAAAAAGTAACATTTTTCATATTGCCAAACTAAATATAGTAAAAAATATATATATCTAATTGCATCTTTACACACATTTTTTATTTTTTATAAAAAACACACACAAATTAAGCCACACACAGATGCACACATTTTCTCTTTCTCAATTTGTGTGTGTGTTCTTTATAAAAATAAAAAAAAATTAAATGTGTGCGAAGATGCAATTAGATATATATTTTTATTTAGTTTGGCAATATGAAAAATTTGACTTTTTATTATATCTTTTGTCTGTTCTTCTAAATAAAGAAGTCAGGGCTTCGCATCCAGACTCCTAATGTTCAGTCGCCTAACTGTCCTTCCAAATAAAGCAATAAAAGAGCTGATTGATTGAATTGTAGTCTGTGAAACTCTTTTGAAGGTGTATATATAAGGTATAATCTGACTAAATATTGTGTCTTCATTGCAGGTATATCAGCAATCCAGATATCCTTCGCTTTGACTGGAAATTCACTTGGTTAAACAAAATCAAAGACTTGTCTATCCAGTACATGTACTTCAACTCCGCTCCCTGCGACGCCTGGCTCGAGATGCAGGGTGTTCATGTGCTGGACGTCTCCAACAACCGACTGAGGGACGAGTATATTTTCAACCGGCGCTGCGTTTACAAGGACACCATGCCAAATCTTCACACGTTTAACCTCAGCACCAATGAACTCACCAGCCTTAAAGACCTATCGTTGTTAACAAGATACTTTGTGAAACTGACTGTGTTGGACGTTAGCAACAACAAACTGGGCTATGCTGACGGTAGTGAAGGCTGTATTTGGCATCAAAACATCACTACATTTATAGCTCACCACAATTCATTTGCCAGTAACACATTGCTCTGTCTACCTACCACTGTGGAATTCTTGGACCTCTCCTATTGCAATCTAGACGAGCTGGACATGGCATACTTCGAGAAAGCTATAAACCTCAAAGAACTTTTACTAAGTGGAAATAAAATCAAATTCATCCCAACTGTGTGGAGAAGCCCATCACTTCAGTTACTACAGCTGGATGGGAATTCATTTGGTGTCATAAGCATTAACTCCTTCCAAGATATGCCCGTACTGTCTAGTCTGACAGCGGGGAACAATCCTTACCAGTGCACCTGCGAGTTGCATGCATTTGTTGAAGAGACTATATCAAAAGGAAAGGTCAACTTAACAGACTGGCCGTGGAACTATCACTGTTACCACCCAGAACCTTTGCTAAAAACGCTTATCTCCAAGTATCTCCCAGGCCGTGTGGCATGTGACATCAGGCTGGTCATCCTCATCTCCGTGGCCACTACTGTGGTGGTCATCATGGTGTTAATGGTGATTTGTTATATCTTTGACCTGCCGTGGTACACCAAAGCCACTTACCAGATCATCAGAGCCAAGTACAGAGCGTATCAAGAGAAGACAGTTGGGGGCATGGGGACGTTCACATATCACGCCTTCATCTCCTACAGCCACTCGGACGCGGACTGGGTGAGGGACCATCTGCTTCCCTCTTTGGAGAACAGCAGGAATCCGTACCGCCTGTGCATCCACGAGAGGGACTTCATGCCCGGGAAGTGGATCATCGATAACATCATAGAGAACATTGAAAACAGTCGTAAGGTAGGAACTATACACACAGCATTGTCCATTTTGATTATACTATTGCATACATATCGGGCCTGCAGGAATCTGAAAAAAATATCTAATTGTGTTTTTTATTACATTTTTATATTAATACTGTGATTAGATTTTGAAAACTAAGATCCGGTTCACAGCACATTTGAAACACGTCTGAAAGCATTAACAAAGATTAAATTATTAACTGTTAAATCTCCAAGAATCTCATGCCTTTCAGAACATGTCTGTAGAGGTTAATTCTACATGGTAAACAGGTTCATCAGACATTTTGTTTTGTGCAGAGTAAGGGATTGTATGGCCTAAAATAAATTCAGCCTATTTATTACAATTGTGATTTCAATTTGAATGCATCTAATTGTGCAGCCCCAATATGTATACTAATATGCAAAAGAATATTTTCTGTCTACCTTGAGTGTCAAGAGAAAACACAGCAGTTATAATTCAGAACTGAATGCTTCATGTTTTTTACACATCTTTTGTTTTTTTTAAAGTTAACATTGTCCATAAATAAATTAAAAGAAGATTTCCTTTCAGTGCTTTGACACTGCGGGCAAAGTAAATGGAGACTTTGTAATGTGTAATTTACATCAAGCGACACTAGAGGGTGCTAATTTGTTCCTTTCATAAAACCTTATAGAACACACGACTGCATTTCTACAGTATATACAATTAATTCATCTCTTTTCCACCCAGGGTTGCTGTCTAGAGCACTCAAATTATCCTTGTTTTTGTTTTGTGTGATTTTATTTTTGTAGTAGTTTTATCTGCAATTTTCTTTTCTTTTTTTACAAGAATTAGGCTAAATTGTTTTACTATGTCATTTCACAATTTACGATTTAGAAGACTGCAATCACTACTTACATGTATTATTAACTCTCCTACCCTGTTGTTTTAGATCAGGTATTCTGCATTCCTTTTCAGTAATGTAGGTGTGCTTGGATTTAGTTTCTCAGCTTTTGACAGGCACATACTTGGCAGTTCTTGGAGGGGAATGAACACCAGCTGCTATAATTTGAATGTTTACAAAAATCCCACAACTGGAGGTATTACCTTTTCAGGTTAGGGTGCGCTGTGCAAGTCACAACAGTAACAATAAATCACACTGGCTTATTTATACCTCAAACAAGCAGTATGACAGTATTAAAATCATATTGAATCTGTTAACACATTTGGATTAAGTGCAGAATTCTATATACATCATTCATATAGAAACACCTCCCAATGTCCACATGGTGAAATATTTCAAAAAGTCTTTGCTGGATCTTTTTCAACTGTTGCACACAGGAACATATCATGAAGATGCAGAACTGGATTGAGTTTGGTACGTCTTCGATTAATTACAATTAAATAATTCACAAAATAATGTTTTGATGCACTTTTATTGAGTCAATAATAATCCTGCTGAACATAAACAAAATCGTGTGAATTTTGGCACATTGATCCGGGCAATTGTATACTTAATGTAAATAGGCACATTACAGAGGTCAAATAAAGAATGCCTCTATAGCGCCCCCATGTTTATGACCCCTATGGGACCCTGGACA
>JAVQKC010124606.1:0-13691 GCA_036025475.1 Philypnodon macrostomus
AATATGGTCTAGACCAGGACTAAAGTATGAGTAAATATGGACTAAACCAGGACAAAATATGGTCTAGACCAGGACTAAAGTATGAGTAAATATGGACTAAACCAGGTCTAAATATGGTCTAGACCAGGACTAAAGTATGAGTAAATATGGACTAGTCTAAACAAGTCTAAGACAGGTCTTAGCCAGGTCTTATCCATGTCCAAAGAGATAAGAATTAAAAATGAACTAAATTAAGCTAAGTCAACATTTGACTAGCCACTTGACTAGAGCTAGCCTACCTATAGCAACTTTGAGAACCACTGATCTAAAGCTAATAATCATAATTAAGATAAAAACATATATTATTATATCAACCTATGTCATTATATTATACTAAGTATCCCAAACTATTTTGGATACTGTATAAAGACTATTAACTAAAGATGAACAGACTGAATGAATGAATGAATGGATGAAGAGAAGCAGTTATGTGTGTTGAAGGGGTGGGATTAATTTTGGGCATTTAATGTGTACATTTTGCTATTGTACACGTGAATATATGGGGAAATGTTCTGTTTACATGATCATTTAAGTCTTGGCTTAGTCAGCTACTCTCTTACACACACACACACACACACACACACACACACACACAAAATACAGATTATCTTCACACTTACGTATTTGTAATCTATTGAGTTTCTTCAGTTTATTTAGCAGGCCAGTTGTAGTCATGGGCACCAATAACACTGAGCTGCACTGCACTAGTTACAGGGTGTGGTGGGACAGGCCTTTACCTGCTCAAATCCTGGAGCTGTGAATGGTTGATTTGTGTTATTTATCCATCACATAATGTAGACACTGTAGACTAGTGCTTTTAACTCTATACGCCTAAAACAACATTATTATTTTTTACCTTCAGGTCCTGTGGGTACTAAAGGCAAGAATGGGAATGAAGACAAGCAAAATGATTGCCACTAGGGCTGCTCAACACATTATCATTGTTGTGCTACTGGCAAAACTAATAGCCACACTAAATATGACAGTGTAGATTTATGGTGAACACTCAATGTACACTCAAAAATAAGTGCAACATCCAATAAAACATTGTGTTGTGACCAAATAAGCCCTGGTTTGGTGCAGGTTTAGTTATGGTGTAGTATTTGACCGTTATTTAACCAGGAAAGTCCCACTGATCCCATTATCTTTTTAAAGGGGAGTCCTGGGCCTAATGGAGAACCTATTGTATATGTTTTTAGTGGTAGGGGAAACCAAAGTGCATGGAGGAAACCTACACAGGCGCGGAGAGAACATGCAAACTCCCCACAGAAGGGCCCCGACTACACAGTCCAGGAATGGAACCCGACCTATGTCAATAAGCCCATACCCCAATACAGTCAGTTGTTGTTATTGCTGCACTAGTTTTCACATATTATGTTTCGAACGAGTCTAATTGTCACACAGTTAATCTCTGCCTTTTAAAAATCGAATTCTCTCCTGAAGGCATGTTTTGCTTTAGTCAAACTATGCGCACTGACATTTCTGACCATGTATGTAGTATATATATGAGCATGTCTAGTCCCCTGAGGCACAGAGAACGACACTGGAAATCTTGTGAAACCAGCTGTCCGCTCCATGTTCTTATGTGCTCTCATACATGCTCTATGTGTCATAACTCTTGTGTGCGACTTGCCATTTGCTCCATAAATTTCGAGGGTGCTATTTTGCTATTGCTTTTCATGTCTATGACCTTTTTGTGTGTCTACAGGGCACTGTTCGCCTACGATGGGATCAGCAACAAGCTCAAACTGGCTGACTCAGGAGGTAAGGTGCAATGTCACGGGAGATTGTAAAATGCAAATTCTGAACGTGTGCTCCAAAAGTAAAACAATAAATACATTATTAGAAATGGTTCATATAAAAGTGATAAACCATTAACAATGAAGTGCAATGTCACTGAAGGGCTAAGAATCTAAAACTAGTAATACAACCAAAGGCAAACAATTTGATCTGGAATTGTAAGATTTCTAGTCTAAAAAGCTATACACAGAGATTATGGTACCGTTTCAGTTGTTTTAAAATGTGGAATAATATATATAGTGCACAGTGCATATACTGCAATATTCTGTCAGTAAAACTAGATCATCATAAGCTTTCATTTCATTTACACATCTCAACATTGCCCCCTTTAGATTTTTACTCCATGTGAATATAAATGTGTTTTTCTATATATATTCAATGTAATTATTATTATTTTGCAAACAGTGGGTGGTGTGTCCGAGCTGGCGACGAAGTTTCACTCCTCCAAGCCCCAGTATGGACTCTGCAGAATAGGCAGTTCAGACACAGGAGGCCCCAGGACTGCTATGATATGCTGGGTGAGTTATGAATATTATGATACAATTTACATTTCAACTCAACCACATCAATGATTGTTAATGTATCTGTCTAAATGTCACTACCTCTCTTCCTCCTGGTCTATTGTCTTGTCGAAGAAAGGTATGACATGAATGTTAGTGTCTCCTTCCTGTGTTTGTCTGCAGATGGGTGAAAACGTTGACGACTTCAGGAGGACTGAATGTGCCAACCACCTCCTGGACGTCAAAAACTTCTTCAAGGTACACAGAATGACAGTCTTGGTTTATTTACATCATTTTTTGTTATAATCACAAACTAAATGGCATTATCTTAAGAGCGTTGCTTGTTCAGATCGTATCTTTCGTCATCCCTGGACTTGGGTATTTCTATATTTACCCACATTGGTTTACTTTGCATTGTTTTGGGGGCTTCCTGTGCTCAGTCCACTTCCTGTCCCATTACTGTTTGTTCTGTCTTATAAGAATTTGAAAAAAACATAGTTAGGATTACAAAAACATTCTATTTGAGCTTAAAGTCTGTTCACCATAGACACAGTAAAAGGTCAACCATTTACATATGATTTGGACTTCCTGTTGAAAAATACACTAATCTTGGTCCGTATGAGGACTAAACCAGGACTAAATAACAATAATTTTCATGGATATTGTTTGACTTCAGGCTTATAACATCATTGCTCTTCTCATCTTTGATTGGAAGGCGACCTCGAGTGCCTAGAAAAGGCGCCTACGAAATAAAATGTATCATTATTATTATTATTATTGCAATGCATTTTTCAGTTTGCTAACATTTATGCCACACATCCATGAAATCCACAGATTCCATTTTTTTTTTTTTTTTATACGTATCATTGATTAAATAATGCTGAACGATGTTGATATGGCTGTGCAGCAGGTGTATATAGCTAAACTCTACCACACATCATTTCCATCTGTGGTCTTGGTAAAAGCCATTACAATGCTTACTTAGTTTACCCTTGAGTTGATGCGTTTCCATATAAAGGCATCACCCAGTCAACTGCTCAAGCATTTCTGGAATGTTTGTTGTTTTTTGTCCCCTTTATTTTGAAAGCGTGAGTATGGAGTCTGGGAGATTTGGGAGCTGTCTGCAAGCCCCTAACTCATCCATCAGACGGGTTGGGCGCATATGTGACTTCCCCTGGGCTTTCTACATGTATGGTGTGATTAAAGTAGGCTACGCATAAGAGAAAATAACATGGGAAAGTGTACATACATAACGCTTCAGTACTGTGCAAATGTAGGCATGTGTTAAGAAATGCTTGTAAAGTAGCCATGCGTTTATGAACCTTTTTTGTGTTGAGTTAGCAATGATGGATTTTAACAGTATTTTACCTGGCTTCTAGGAAGTAACTCTCTTCATCTGATTTAGCAAAGGGATTCTCAAAATACTCATTGAGGGTTTAGCATGAAGAGAAAGAAAGATGTGAGCAGCTGACAGAGAATCACTGACCAGTATCCTTCAAAATTGTACACAGGAGGTATTTTGAAGGCGAAATGTCATGATTAGAGTTGGATGTTTATTCTGAATACTCACCTAAATAAAAAAAATCAAAACTAATATATAGCATACTTCAAAACTGCCTGAAACCTTTACATTACTATAACTATATTATTGTAGTTACCCAGTTGTCATTATCACTAGATACTTTTTAAATCCACACATAAATGGCATTTTAAACTTTTCAAAATCATATGTCCATAGTAATTACAATCTCTATTAGTAATTTTTTGGCACACTACAACATTGTCTCTTTGTATTATGTTAAAAAGCCTCTGAACCGAAGAGTAACTTTTTAGCCTCTAACTCACTGCATGTCCCGGCTGGCAGTGAAGGGAGTTTTGTCAAGGCGAGTCTGCACATTAGGGTGTGTAGCGATCTGTATTCCATTGTTGCCATAAGTTATGAAAACCAAAATATGAATAGGTTGCAGACTTTCCCATTGAATGGTTTGTATTGACATATTGAAATAGTTGAAACAGTTGAGTCATGCTGTGGTCGGGTTTTAGAATAAAAGCTGTTGCCTTATCGAGAGAAAGTGCCTGAGGGGAAACATCTATTCGAGATTTTGATCAACACAAAAATACATGTTTTTTTCTCAGACCCTATATCAACTTAGGTTTTGCGCATTCAGTGATGGAACTCGATCGTTGGTAGTTGTTTGAGTTATACTGGCTCAACCCATGTTTGGCTACTGACCTCTGCAATGAATCTTTGCTCAAATAACAGGACATTTTCCTTTTGCCTCATGATTTCATACCTGTCCCTGAGTGGTTACAGTAGCTGGTATATGTATATGTTTGGCAGTGACTGATTGAAGTGGATTACCCAGTGTACTGACATGTGTAATACAGGCTGCTCTGTGTGGCTTCTTAGTGTCAGCGTGTCACTCAGATAAAGCCGGGGTTTCCTGTTGAAGCCTGACAGACCTGACCCTTCATCAACAAGTGTGGACTTTTTCTCAATGGAAAAGATTCTCAAACTGCTTCATTGAAAACTTTACACAGAGAAGAACTTAGTGTGATTTTGTATTGAACAAATACAGTAAGAGAATCTCTATGGAACCTGCTGACCATGTAATATACTGAATAAATATTTGATTTACAGTACTGGGCAAGTGTTAAGAAACACAGTAACATATGCTACCAAATAGTTATGGATGGGAATCACTGTCTGGATTTAGAATGTTTACATTAATAAGTCCTATGCTTTGGCTTAAGTTATACTCTGAAACTTTACATTGTTGTTGAAGATTGAAGTTATATCATTATATAGCTTGTGAAATCTCTTCACTCCTCCACTCTGATTGTGATGTGTCACATTTCTTTGCTTTGCAGAGCCATCCAAACCAATATACTATTCCTATCCTCTTTCCTAAGCCTGGTTTTGTTCTCGTTTTAGTGTTTAAAACCCCATGCAATTGCACAACACTTTGGCTGTAAGCATGCATAACTCACAGTAAATGAAAACCAACCCAGGTACTTGGATGGGTGTTGTGCATACACTGTTTCTACACACAGTATATATGGATAGATTTATTGCCATGTTAATGTACTTGATGTCCTGTATGTTTCAGGAAGCACATGTGTTCCTTAAGGCAGAGAAGCCCGAGGAGGTGACAGAGGAGAGGATCAGGGCTGAGCTTAGTAAAGCCAAGACCAATGCTTCCACACAGTGGCTGAGGAGGAGCTCCCGATCATTAGACAACGAGGAGATTGTGGTAAGGCCCTGTAACACCACACACCTCCACTAGAGGGAGACATACACTTGCGCATGTAACATTGTCACTCTCAACTTATTTTTTTTAATCTTGTGAATATATCAGCACACAAATAAAAACATTCTGGAGATTTCAGAAGCTTTCATATCAAAATTAGAAGAAAAAAATCCAAAAAATATATTTCAATTATAATCACATTTTGTCACCCTGCACCTAAAATAATTTCAACCTAATTTGCTAAAAAACAACAACATATTTTCTGTCTTTCTCAGGCTTTTTTTCTGAGGAATTTGTTGCTTTTGCATTTTTATTTTTATTTTTTTATTTCCTGTGGACATTTCACAATAATATTTAGTTAAAAGTTGACCCTATATTGACCTTACCTTGACTAAAATAAAATAAAATTATCAGGTTGAAGTTTTTTGTACTCATTTTCAACAGGGCACAAATTATAGAAAAACTAATGCTGCAATGGAGATGAGACGCCTAAACAGAGATTCCTTCTGGGCACGTGCAGAGGTATTGTTATTGACTGGTTTAGCGTCATCAGATATAACATTGAATTTATTTTGATCAAATTTCTTTGTGTTTGCATCTGTCAGCGTGAGGAAGAGGAGAGGAAGGAGGAGGAGAGGAAGAGGGCGGCGGAGGAGAGACGGCGACTTGAACGGGAAAGAGCTTTGAAAGAACGGAAAGATGCAGAAGAAAGAGATCGAAAAATGAACGAGAAACTGAAGACGATCGAAGAGCAGAGGTTGGGGAAAGTTGACATTGTGCCTCTATTGGCCTCTAGTGGTCAGAGTGAGGCTAAAGCATGTTTTTTGTCTTACAGACGGAAACAAGCGGAGCAAGAAGAGAAAGAGCACAGGAAAGAAAAGTTGAAATGGGTGTGTAATTGTGAGCACAGTATTGAAGACTACATTAAACCTTCACTGGTCACAGTAGGTCAACCTTTAGGCCCATGGCATTGCCTCAAGCCAATGGAATAATGCACCTGTTCAAAAACCTGCTGAATTTCAAACCAAGCATCAGAATGAACGTGACTTTTGAGCATGGTACCGAGTGGACCATTTTGAAAGATTTGCGACAAAGGGTCAAAAACTGATCTGACATATTAGAAAAAATGAAATGAATGAAAACATTAAAGGTCTGCAGAAACCAATCTCTTCACGGCACAACAGAGTCCGTGAGCTACAGGGCAGAAGACAACCACCGGAAGCCGCATTATTATGTTACTAGGTCTACCTAATAAAGTGGCCAGGCAGGACGATCATATCACGTTGTTGGAATAAGAGAATTAATGTAAAGGCTGCTATTTCCACAGTGCCACGGTAAAAACTGAACAGTCGAAAAAAATCTAGCACAATGAAATTACACAGTCTTCACCTTGATGCAGACAGATGGCAAAGTGACATTCAACATTCCCCACTTAAATCACCTTGTTCACTTGTATAGCACCAGGGATGACAGCACTTTTGACATGGTGTTACATTCACCGACGCCGTTCTAATGCATGTGTACATCCGAATCAATGTGCTTTCTGTAGTACTGAGGCCAAATTCATGTTTCCCTGTGACTTTTGTGACATGTGCTGTGTTTCCGAACTGACAGGAGCAGCAGCAGCGGGAGCACGAAGAAGAAATGAGAGCTCGCCTCAAAAGAAGGGAATCCATCGAGAAAGCTGCGGTAAGGCCGTGTCACCTAGACCTGAGCATTCAACAAAGAAATGCCGGAGATGTTTTGTATTATTATCAGTGTGTGTGTGTCAAAGCAGTCTCATAGTTACTTTAAGTTGTAGTGACTGCACAGTACTACAGTATCAGTAGCCTAGATGTTTTGGCATAGTGTTCAAATTCAGTCGTGAGTATCACTGTCTGAGTCTTTTTTGGTAGTCCGACTTTCTGTTCTCCACTATCCTTAGACATGTATGTGTTAGGAGAATTGATCACTATGAATTGCCTGTAGTGAATAATTGTGAGAGTGAACAGTAGTCTGCAGTGTATGCCTTTGTGTAAACCCTACAACTGGACACTGCCCAAGGTGTACTTCATCTAAGGCCAATAGTTGCTGGGATAGGTTCAACACAGTTACCTCTAAATGGAATAAGCAGCACCTGGTTGTAACTACTTCACTTTGTAGACTATAAATATTGAAGTGTATGTATTTGTTGTGTACTTTAGGAGGCTGCGGCACTAGTGTCCCAGCGCTCCATGAACCCTCGAGAATTCTTCAGACAGCTGTCATCCTCTTCATCACAGAGTCCCACTAGTCCTACTCGCACTGGTTTGTACAATACTTTAAACGTAACAAAAACTGAATTCAGTAGTTGTAGACCAGCGGTTGTCAAACTTTACACACCAAGTACCACCTCAGAAAATGAACAAAAATAAAAACCTAGGTGAACCAGGGTAAACCAGGGTAAACCAGGGTAAACCAATAAAATAGGGACCAGTGCAGAAAAACATAGCTACATTAACATGGTCGAAATCAGGACAAATCCTGGAATTAAACCAAGTCTAAATCTGGTTTTAAAAGCTCTAAACCAGATGCCACTAACTCAATACTTGGACTAGACCAGGTCTATAGCAGGACTAAACCAACCAAGGTTTCAAGGTTTCAATATTATCTGTCATGTGCACATTCAACACAGGGTAAAAAAATGCAATGAAATGCTTTGGATCGGAAGAACCGTTAGACTCGCTAAGATACTCATGAAGTACTAATAACATGCAATAATAGTACATGGTAAGAAAAAAGTGTGCAAAAAAGAGATAAGTAACAATATAATAAACATATAATAAAAAGTACAATAAAAAAGAACAATACAAACCAGGTCTACATGAGGTCTAAACCAGGACTAAAGCAAGTCTAGACTGTGCCACAAACTAGATAAACAGGCCCTAAACAAGCCATTTATCAAAATGAAAACAAAACTGTCTCCAAACTAAATCTACACTGAACTGTGCAAAACTTCTGACTACCACCAGAAAGCCCATACCCCAGTTTGAGAACCACTATGTTTTTTGATTGCCTTCACATTGCATCTTTCTCCTCTCCAGGTAAACCATTCAGACGTTACCAGCGCAGCCTGACAGACACAGCCTTCATCTTCTCCAAAGCCGAGGAGCCTACTTCTCCTCTGGTGTCCCCTTTCTCCAGAGCCCCCTTTTCTCCATTTAACAGGGCCACTTCTCCACCCACAAGCCCAGTTTTTCATGCGTCCACTTCCCCCCAAAGAACCCCCCAGTCTCCACCCCTGTCACCCCTGCGCCCCGCTCCACCCACCTTTGCCTTGCCCAGTGTGCCACAGGTGAAGCCCAGGGCGCAGTCACCCACGGAGCCATCAGCACCCCCGGCTTCACCCACATTACTGGTTTCTGATTTGCCTGCTTCAGTTTCAAAGGGACTGCCAGCCTCGCCTACAAATGTTAGCCATTCAGAAGAGCACAGCGCTTTCTGCTTTGAGCCAAATGTAGCACCACCGGCTCCAATGGCTTCACCTACTGACAAACAACAGCCCATCACAGGTGAGAGTTGTGTGAATGTCAGAGTTGTCAACTGAGGTGGAAGACAGTGAAAATGTCAAACGGTGCTCTTACAAACTGCAGTAGTAATTCACACAAGAAATCTTTCATTGTCTCAGTTTACTTCAGTAGATCAGTCCAACTAAACCATGTGAATTCAACTCACATGAACTATTTTGAGATGCTGTATTTTTCTATTGGCTTATTGCAATTTTGATTTGTATATATTTTTTAATTTTTCTAAAAAATAAATGTCAGCTTTTATCCACACCTTCAAGATTGCATTTGCGATTTCTTAAATGATATTAATGTGAAATAGTCCATGGGAGTTGAATGCGCCAAAAAATGTTCAGTCCATAGTTCATATTGATCTGGCTATTGAAGTAAAAGCTGGTTAATGTAGTAAGTGCACAGTGTAGAAAATATTCCAAAGTACATGTTTAGGTAAGTTACTAGTGTTTTTTCCTCTGGTGGTCAAACTGGCATCTGTTTGGTATACCATTCTCAACTTTGTGTGTTGCAGAAGAAAAACTGCAATGTCCAATTCAAAATTAGTTAATTTAGTATAATGATTAAGTATATCTTCAGAGCTTGACAGTCATTGTTCTGCTTGTTAGCCTCTGTGGTGAGTGCTACTATTAGCCCTCATCTGGATATCAAATTAACTTACTTAGATAAGGTAAAAATAAATCCAATTTTGGTTTAACAAACACACCTTACCACTATTTTCTACACTCACACACTTTATAATGAGAAACTAATGGTCCTTAAAAAGTTACATCTATGAATTTTTACTTCAAATCTCCTTGTAATTGGCAGGTAGGCTAGTGCTAATTCCAGGCCCAATACATTATATCTCATCCACTATGTTATGCTAATCCTTCTTGTATATAAACTGTGAGTTGTCATAATGATATGCCTTATTAGTGAATACAGGTGAAAACATTCCTGCTGGCTGATTTGTGATTTGGTTCAGATACGTACTATTGTAATATGTATGTAATGTAATATTTTTTTGCAGATCTCTTTGCGGCTGCTGAGCTGGTCTCGGACATCAGCTACAAGGTGCAGGCAGTTCTTGTAGAAGAGGATGAAGACGAGGAAGAAGAAGACGCTGGGAAAAGTGATAATGAACCCATAACTGAAGCCCAACCAGATTCGACGGAGGCTGTTGAGTGGAAAGTCGTTGAAATGGATACAACTCAAAGTCAACCCAAAGAGACTGTATTTGTACAGGAAGAAGTCAAAAATATTGAGAAAGAAGACATTGAAGAATTAATAGAGGCAGAGGAGACTGTAGCAGAAGACGAGCAACTTGAGACAGAAGAGAAGTTAGAAGCTGTCCAGAAGGAAAATGAAATGCTGGAGATCTCAGTTAACAAAGAGGGTAGTGATGAACTAGAGATCACAGTAGGAGAAGCAGTGGAAGAGAAAGACGAGAGAGTGGAGCCACTAGAAGAACCTGTGGTGTTGCTGCAACAGGAGGACGTGACAGAGGCTGAAGAGGGGCCCGACCAATCAGTGGAGGATCTGGGCCATGATGAACACGCCCACATTTTACAACACGAGGAAGACTTGGAGGTCACAGGTAATTTGGGAAAATGTAACCAATATAAGATTTTATATTCCAAATGATTATGAGGCAATAACATGCATTGTGAAGTTAATTAGCAATCGTTAATTACATTGCAATTAATTTTAATATGGGTTCACAAGTTTATGTACTTTTTGTGACTGTTCTAAGCCTGGATAAATAGAGAGGATTATCTCAGAGAGGGAAGCTTTGCTCTGGTGACCTTAGAAGGCAGTAGTCCTGAATGACCTTTTACCAGTACCATTTTCCAAAGCATTATGAAAATTAGTTAAATATGATTATTTTTACATTTGAATATTTCTCTTTTAATTGTGTTGCAGTTTTCCGTAGAACTGTTAACAATTTGAACTGTTTTTTAGAAGATGCCAGCTTTGAAGAGAGCCAGGAAATCAAATGTGTGACTGCAGACCTGCCAATAAATACAATCCCCAATGGAGGCACACCAGAGCTCAATGGCACAGGTTAGACAATATCTTATTTTTCACCAAAGATATGAGGATTCATTAAAGGTTTTAATATTGAGTGGTACATGAATAATTTTTTTTGCAGATCACACTCAGAGTCCCTCTGACCCTGAGTTGGATTCCCCAGAGTCTGCGGTGTACTGCGATTTCCATGAGATAGAGGAAGATGATGAGGAAGATTTTTCTGGCCAACATTATACAAAGATATTAGAAAACGGACAAGAGGTACAATAGTAATAGTCTAAAAAACACTGTAAAAACGGACCTCAGTCTCAGTTTGAGTACATCAGTCCAACTAGAAATATGTGCATTCAACTCCCATGGACTATCATACTGATGCCATTTAAGAAATCTCAGACACACTCTAGAATGTGTGGATTAAAGCTGGTATTTTTTGTTAATAGAAATACGTCTCGAAATGTGAAATTGTCCATGTGAGTTGAATGCACATCAAGATGGACTGCTCTACTTACTGTAAGTAGAGACAAAAACTGATGCACCGAAATGAAATTTCTTGGCCGATACCGATGCCGATATTTTGTAAACATGTTTTAGAAATCTACAGAAAAATAACTTTAAATGTATTTATGAATCCATAAATATTAGTTTCACTTCATGTTGTCTCTCTGAAGTTAGACTTTTTGAACTGGCTTTTCTATCTCTGACTGTTTCTAAACCTAAATATTAGAAGTGATCCTTTTTGACCAACAGGTTACCATCATTCATCTGTACAGGCCGATACCGATATCAGTCAAATTGTTTTGGTGTTATTAAAAATAATGTCCAAACCATTGCCCTGTGGCCCCGTGGCCCTGTGGCCCCGTGGCCCTCAGGCTTATTCTGTCAATTGGCCCAAATGGTCTTTTTACTGCATGTGACTCTACAAAATCCAACTAAAAGAAAGAATTCAGTGTGTAACAAGATATCTTACCACTTTTCTGTGTGGTTATAATATAGAGGGACACTAAGCAAAAAAAATTTGCATCATGTGGCCAAAAAACAGGTGCTACCAAAGGGGACTTTGGGTGAAGCGAAATGTGTTACCTCAGAGAAAGGCCCTCCTTGGTATTGGTTGACTGCATTATATATTTTTAATTTCAATAGACCTTCAGTTTTTAAAATACCCACCAATGCATGTTTTATTCTCAAAAGATAATTTCACATATTTTTCCTTTAATTGAACTTACAGAAAAGAGCAGCACTATCATTTTTCTTTTACTTCTTGCTTTTTTTAACCATTTTGTTGAACCAAGACAGTATTTTCTCCCACTTCTCACGTCCTCTCCACAGGTTTTACATGAGCAGCAACTAGTGTGCGTCCGAGCCTTGTACGACTATCAAGCAGGTAAGAAGCAATTTACAGGATAATTGTGAAGCACTTGTGCATGCCATAAGTACTTCCTATACTCTTAAATGTACGCCCCTGATGTATGATTAGCCGGTCCTCACCATGTTATTTTGCGGTCTCCATAAATGTGTGCAGAAGACGACTCGGAGCTATCCTTTGAACCTGGTGACATCATCAAAGACGTGGAGGCCGTGGACAAAGCGTGGTGGAGGGGTTGGAGCAAAGACGGTCGACAGGGCTTGTTCCCCGCCAATTATGTAGAGACCATATCACCGCAATGAGTTTGACACACCCGTAGACAGATGCTCAGGGAACTGTCTCCTGGAAACGTGCTCTTCATCCACCCACCATCTACAAGAAGAACAATGTACTTTCTGTTGTTTTGTAAGAAAAAGCAACTTCGAAAAATCTTAGCGGGAACCCAGGCTCATTTGGACCAAAATAAGTTATTACACTAAAAAAAAGAACAAAAACATGACAAACAATCACAAACTTGCTTTTTCCATCAACACATGTATTTTCTGTTTTGATCATGTAACAATGCCTTGCCTTCTACTCACAGTTTGTTTTGTGTCTGTGTGTTTTTTCTATTTAAATGACTGCTCTTGACTGGTATGTCCTTATAATCACATATCGGATGTCATCTTATTAGCCTGAGATGTTTTGTAGTACTCTCTGCTCCATAACGACATCCATAGCTATTTTAATTTACCCACAACATCAGATAAAGAAGCAGAATGAAAAGGCACTGTGTTGTTTTGATACATGTGTATGTGTATGTGTATGTCTATGTAAAACACTAATACATATAAATGTATATAAGAATGTATAGAAACACAAATGCTTACTTTTACTATCCCTCTCGTGAATGTCATGGACTGTCTGAGGCTCCAAATGTACTGCATTTTTATTAAAGTTTGTCTGCACTGTACCATATATTGACTATATTGTGTCCATATCCATTTTATTATTTGATATAGTTTATTTAATTACTAAACTAGAAGAGCTAACCGCATTGCATTATGTCAAAGGCAAGGCAAGGCAAGGTAAGTTTATTTGTATAGCACAATTCATACACAAGGCAATTCAAGGTGCTTTACAGAAAAGACAAGTTAAAGAACATAATACAATTAAAAACACAACAATAAGATTAATTAAAATTAAAAAT
>JAVQKC010124633.1:0-10040 GCA_036025475.1 Philypnodon macrostomus
TTGAAAAAGATCCAGCAAAGACTTTTTGAGTTATTGCGTTCACAGTTTTGGCCCGTTATTAATTAATTACTTAATTAATATTCATCAAAGAAGTACCCAAATCGATACAGTTCGGCGTCTTATTAGTATGCACCTGTGTGCAAATGTTGAAACTGATCCGGAAATAATTTTTTGAGTTATCGCGTTCACAGCTAGGATCTGCGGGCGCGGGCGCGGACGCGGGCGCGGGCGCGGACGAACACCGACGTGATTCCATAATATCGGTGACACTCTGTTTTCGCCGATATAATGACCTGAAGCACTTTAGTGAGACATAAATCCTGCTGAACATAAACAAAATCTCATGAATTTTGGCATAGTGTATATTTAATGTATGCAAATTACAGAGGTCAAATATAGAATGCCTATAACATAAAATATTATTATGACCCCACCCTACAACAAACAGGAAGTTGGCCATTTTGGATTGAAATTGGGAAGCCAGGTATATTTGACAGCAAATAACTTGCAAATACTTTGTTCAATTAGGCTCAAACCTGAATGTAATTTTAGGGAAATTTACAAAATTTGGCAAAAAACATCCTTCAAACATCCAGACAAATCAAATAGACCCTTCCCATGTTTTTCATGGTTTGGGGGGCAGGGCCTCTTAATTGCTCGTTAACAATTTAAAAACCCTTAGAAATCACACAATGTCTGATTAAGGTAAGACAGCATAGGCCTAGTTAATATTTTTATCATCAGTCTGAATATTTTTATTTTCTTTGCAGATGAATGATAATCAGATAGAAAACTGGTCAGATCTTGATGAGCTAAAGAATGCAAAATCTCTGGAGACAGTTTATCTTGAAAGAAACCCTCTACAGAAGGATCCACAGTACCGGCGAAAGATCATGCTGGCACTTCCCAGCGTACGCCAGATTGATGCTACATTCATTCGCTTCTAAACCACAGTAACCAATAATTGACCTGCCAATGTAACAGTGTTCCCACTCACCTCTCTGTCTGCCCTAACCACAGAACAAACATTATTTTAAAATCTCATCACAACTAACCTCTTTGACACTGTCCCTCACATGTGCATTCCTACTTTACACTCACCCATGGCTTACTTAACATACATGTATGCATGTATGTACTTATTCACACTGTCACCTGTGCTGTTTTGTGGAAGCTTATTTAATTAAGATTAATATGACATGATATCTGATCACCGGTTTTCATTCTCCTACTATCACCTACAGTTTGTTTTTGTTTTGCATGTTGGATACATGTTATGGTATGGCCTTCAGGACAAATTTAAAATATAAAAATGTTACATATTGAGGACTGTTGCACAATTGGCATTCTTGTCTTGATGATTTGGGTTGGTCAGGATGTTCTGTTTCAATAAGATAATATTCATTTGGATTAAAAAGCAAAACATTGAGACCATGACAATAAAAGGGAACGTCAACAATAAAATAAATAACATTTTAATCTAATTCATGATTTTTTCTGAACCAGGTCTTACATGCTGTATCAAAGGGATGTGTATAAACCAGTTAATAGACTGGTACTGGTGTACATTGGAATTGTTAAGCGTTTACAATTGTCCATAATATATTTAAGGCACAGTTTTAAACAACAAATGTAATTTGGTAGTTATTAGTAAACACTACTGTTACATGCTCTATGTTTAATATAACCAAAATGTTGTTTTACTCCTAATTTGGATACTTTCTTGTCATGACATACTATGTCAACCTAATCCTTAAGAATAACACTAAATAACTTTCATACAGTCTCTTGTGATGTATCTGGAGTTACTCCATCCATTTTTTTTGTACAATATAGGCATTTGGTATAGAAACTGCCACCTCAGGGCTTAGAAATCATATGTTGCTAAAATGAAAGCATGATACACTCATCTAGGCTCAATGCAAAATATTGAACACAAACATTATACTTTTACTCTTGTTTGGACTTTTTAAGATGACTTAGGCTAGGATATACATCTTTTACACGTAAATTATGTTTTATTATGAATTCACATTAACTTAAAAAAATATATACCTGGATCGAAATATGAGGTCATAAAATGTATGTAAATAGCTTTAACATATTATTGTTGTCAGTGAAGTCACCATGATCTATTTGTAAAATGAAACAATTTATTCCAAACAGGTCACTATTTGACTTGCAGAAAATCAATAAAAGTCAAAATGGCCGTTGGTGTGAAGGTGAATCACCAGGTTTTTGACTGGATGGATTGTTTTAGAAATGAATGTATTATGCAAATAAAATTACACCACTCAATCAAAATAGTGTCCTTTTTAATTAATTGACTGTATTTTTGCATTGATTTACAGACAGCCTTGGTGTATAGGTCTGATTTAAGTTCTAGTGTTTTGTGGGTTTATAATGTTTCCTTTAGACACGTAATGTGATTTTAAAACCAAACCGCATTTTCTTTAAAAAAAAAGAAAAACTGCATTGACCACAATGCAACACAATACTTTGGTGAGGATGACGCAGAGGGGCTCGCGCGCCAGGCAGGAAAAGGTGTGCAAAGCGCATGCGCCACATTTATGTTGTTGTTTGTGGCGGTAAGATGGCGGCGCTCGGAGACAACTCGGCTCCGGGGATGAACGGGTTAATACAACAATTCACAGCAATAACAGGTATAAAGAAAACATATTTAAAGATTTGAATTTTTATGTATGTTCACAATATCTTACAGCAACTGTCCGTTTTGGTAGATTGGCATAAAATTCTTGCGTAGAAGAATAAACGGGCGTGAAGTCTTGCTTCAGCCACTGCGCTGTCAATGCTGTGCACAAGGAAAAAGCACAACCAGTTATCTGCTAAACTCCTGTAAAAGACCCAGTAATATTCTAATTATACAGTAATATAAATATATTACTTTTCACAATCACGTCTAAATTGTCGCGCTGGCTTCGCATATTGGTGATAAATGTGCTCTTTAGATGTGTATGGTCTTGTTAGTTCTACATTTTCTTTGCTTGTTGTTTGATTCAGCGGAATGGACGTCGGCTGTGAAGGGTTTTCCCTCTTCAGCCCGAACTACTGTCACTTGAATTGTGTCTGAGTTGTGTTATATACACTCTGGGAATGCACATTTAGCATTAAAAAGTTTTAACAGTGACTGCTGTTTGCATGTTCATAGTACATGTGTTTGGTATATAGTTAGAAAACAGAAAGGAGGGCCGATTTAGTTGGATCTACTGCTGGACTTGGAAAGTGAAATGGACATGCGCAGTACGAGCAAAGCTAAACGGCGCTACATTCACTCACCAGGCACCATGCAATGATTGTTTACACACATTTGATCTTCTTTTAAATATTTAGCATATATATAAATGGTCCAAGTGTTATGTGTTTCATAATTATATTTAGGTATCAAAAGAACAATTCCCCTGGAGGTATGACAGTCCATGACTACCCCTGCTTTGTTGTCCCATGAATAACAGATGTGCAAAACGGTATCTGTAAAAGCACCTTTTAAATTGATACTGTTAGATTAGACAAATTTACAAAGTTAGTTTCAGTTTCTGCTATGAGCTCTTAATAATACATTAAAACTCTTAACTTTCCCAGGGGCCACGGAGAGTGTAGGGAAACACATGCTGGAAGCATGCAACAACAACTTGGAGATGGCAGTGACCATGTTTCTTGATGGTGGTGGTATTGCAGAAGAGCCCAGCACCAGCTCCAGTTCTACAGCCTCAAGCAGCAGAGCTCCACCAACAGAGTATGATCATGTATTTTCAATTCATACATTAGCAAATCAACTTTATGCCTATCACAGCCTTGGGACATAACATAGACATAACTTGTTCCAAGCAACAGGAAGTAAAATTGGCCAGTTTGATAACTGTTGATTATTTAAATTGACTTCTGTCACAGTGAAGTGCGAGCTCCTATTCCCCAGAAGCAGGAAATATTGGTTGAACCAGAACCCCTGTTTGGAGGTATCCTACCACAGTTTTTCTATGTCCGTCCATTTGTCAATAATATTCTTAGAATTGTTTGATAATTGTGAATTTTATGTTTTTTTATCTAGTGCCAAAACGAAGAAGACCTGCTCGATCAATATTTGACGGCTTTCGAGACTTTCAAACAGAAACAAGTATGGGTTTAATATCTTGGGTTTTTTTGGTACTTTACCACTGGCATGATCTGTTAAAATCCGTTTTCTCCGTTAGTACGCCAGGAACAGGAGCTGCGAAACGGCGGAGCAGTGGACAAGAAACTTAGCACCCTGGCAGACCTTTTCCGTCCTCCTATTGAACTCATGCACAAAGGAAGCTTTGAGACGGTAGGAATTCATTTTCTGAACACTTAATACCACTTTTCATTGTTCTGAGTGTGTTTTGAACTTTTACGATTTCAGACTGATTGAGAATCATTGTTACAAACTGTTACTCTGAGGCAAAAAACATCAATAATAATGAAATGATTTCTTTGCCCATACAGGCGAAAGACAGCGGGCAGCTAGAGAACAAATGGCTCATGATTAATATTCAAAATGTTCAAGACTTTGCCTGCCAGTGCCTGAACAGAGACGTTTGGAGTAATGATGCTGTGAAGACTATCATCAGAGAGCATTTTATATTTTGGCAGGTGTGGTACCCAATTTCAGTTGAAGCAATGATGAATTTATAGAAAAGTGTACAAGTAAATGAACGGTTCTTGGCTGTTATAGGTTTATCATGATAGTGAAGAAGGACAAAGATACATCCAGTTCTATAAGCTGAACAAGTTTCCCTACATTTCTATCCTAGATCCACGTACAGGTGAGTATTTCCTTTGAGAACCAACATTTTTTATTGGTCAATTTTCTCATCGTCATTACTCAAAATTTGTATTGTTTTGTTAGATTTTTAACAGACTAATTTCTATTTAGGCAGCATTTTTCCTAAATACTGATGTATGATTATCTTGTCATAGACTTGGAGAGATTGTATAGTTTGAACTGTTCTTTCTTTAGGTCAGAAAATGGTAGAGTGGAACCAGCTAGATGTTGCTTCATTTTTGGAGCAGGCGACAGGCTTCCTCGCTGAACATGGACAATTAGACGGCCCATCCTGCCATGCACCTCCTGCAAAAAGGGCACGCTCTGTGGGTTACTTATTTTCAAATGAGTTACCGTATTTTCCGCACTATAAGGCGCACTTAAAAGTCTTTAATTTTCTCAAAAACCAACAGTGCGCCTTATAATCCGGAGCGCCTTATATATGGATTCATTCTTGTTGTGCTTACTGACCTCCAAGCGATTTTGTGTCACACGGCGCTCAAGGCGCTCTGTCAAATTGTTTTGGTGCGACTTCGATAAACTACAAAGCTCCAGGTGTCAGGAGCATCGCGGAGTAATACATACCGTAATATTAGAAGTGTATTATTATTAGTGTTTATATATGACCCCAAAATGCCACCTGTCAGGAGACACGCTTACAATGCGGACTTTAAGCTCAAGGCTATCAATCGTTTGAACAATGTTGAAAGTTATTGTGAACACGTTTAATAAAGTTTGACTGACTGACTTGTTTGACTGACGGTGCGCCATATAATCCAGTGCGCCCTATAGTGCGGAAAATACGGTACTTGCCATTTTTTAAAAGCATTCTTTATCACATGTATAGTGTATTGAATAAAAAGGTTTTTTTAACTGAAGTATTTTTCTTTCTCTACTAGGAGAGTTTAATTGATGCCAGTGAGGACAGTCAACTGGAGGCAGCGATCCGTGCCTCGTTACAGGAAACCCATTACGAGTCTTCAAAAGTCCCAGAAGCTCCAGATTCCCTGAGATCAGACGAGGATTCAGACGCCGAGCCTTTCTCCGACAGCGAGGGTCCCATCTCTGTAGACGGTTCAGACAGTGAGTGTCCAGAGCCTCAAGAAGAGAGGAGTCCTGCCAACAAACACGCCTCAGCCTCTTCCTCTTCCTCACTTCAACAACGTCCTCATCCTGACAGCTCCCCGTCACGTCACAGAAAGTCTCCATATAAAGAAAACAACCAGAGTCACAAGAAAGAGGAGAGTAAAAAGAACCATCTGGAGCCTCCAGCTGCTAGTGCTCATCATCCCCAGCCTGAGGCAGAATCTGGGGATGACCACTGTCCCACAGCAGCCAAAAACGATGGACCTTCCAAAACAAGCACCTCCACATCCAGCAATGTTGACTGCCCTGATGACAATGGTATAGTGCAGTGTCAAGAAAACAGTGATAAACAAAGACACATGTACACTGATTGGCACAGTTAGGTTTCATGAAACGTACAGTATATATCACACATTGTTCTTTGTAAATCATACTGACACAGCTTGGTCACACAATTTGTTAGCATTTGCATTAGTTCTCAAAGCACATCTGCATAGTATTAACCATACATACAGTAAAAAGCTTTCTGCTCAGCTCAACCAGAAATGTTTAAACTATATAGACAGTATGTTTAAACTATATAGACAGTATGTGTATATATATATATATATGTTTTATATATATATATGTTTTATATATATATATATATTTTTTTTTTTATCTCATAGGCCCTAAAGCCAGACTGATGCTTCGTTACCCAGATGGTCAAAGAGAACAAATTTCTTTATCTTCAAATGCAAACCTTTTGGTGAGAAAACATGCCATATTGACGACTAATATAATACAGTTTGTTTCCGATCTATATACTTCTAACACTATATTTCTTTTCTCAGGCATTGGTAAAACATGTCCAGTCTAAGGGCTATCCCAATGAACGCTTTGAACTTGTTACCAACTTTCCAAGACGAAAGCTTGCCCATTTGGACTATGACATCACACTGCAGGAAGCGGGGCTATGTCCTCAGGAGACTGTATTTGTCCAGGAGAGGAATTAGCCTCAGAAGCACTCATGTTTTGCTTGTGTGTATTTCTCTGGTAGACCGTCACGTTTCACCAGTGATACAGGACAGTTTTGCTGGCTGTAATCCAATATCCTATTTTTCCTGGAATCAGCCGTGTCCAGCTGTAAAAGGAAGGAAATATGCTCCATCTTTCAAATACTGACATCCCTAAAGTTGTTTTAGAGCACTTGGTCAGTACTACAGTTTGTTGGAAGCATAGTTAAAATGTTATGTGATATATTCTGTTGTGATGACCCCACTTTGATGGCCACCAGAACAGAATATACACATGTACTATAGCACATAAGTATAGAGTCCTTATAATGGATCAGTAACATCGGATGAGGCACTGTGGACTAGTGAAGACTTATCTTCCAGCAAAGTACGTTAAATACCAGAGTTTATTTCCTTGCTTTTTTGTCAATACCTGTACCTTAGGACAGGGAAAGGGAGTTTTCTTAATGTTAATTTTGCCCCAGATTTGGTCACAGTAAAACAGATTTGACCAAAAAAAAAAAAAAAGGTCTTCAAATTACAACCATGCCTCATGCACATGTTTTGGATATCGTCACACATAGGACTGAGCAGACAACGTCATCTCGGATTATTACGTGGATGGATATCATTGACACTGAAACAAATGAAAGTTGGGTAGAAGTCACATGACATCGGTCGGACCTACATTGTACAGAGACGGCTCGGCGAGACAGATCTTTAGCTGTAGTAAATGTTTCTTTTCTTTTTTATATGCTGCCAAGAAAATATGCTGATGTTGAAATATAACCACCAAAACTATGGGACTTTGGTGTTTTGGTACTTCTTGAACATTTGTTTATTAAACCTCATAGTCACATTAACGGCATACATCCTCAAAACAAGAGCTGCAGAGGCATATGTTCTGATCTAGGTTGGTGTATGCTTTAAATGTTCTAAATTTAACATTTTAATGTGAATTGAAGTACTATACAAGTAAAACAATATTTTTGTATTCTGATAAATAAATTCACCACTCTTTTTAGGAACTGTAGGTCACTTCTTCATTTAATATCTGTCATTCTTTTAGCTGACCATAAGGGCCCCAGCTCATAGTAGACACTTTCTGTACAGGGCAATGGCCAAAGTTGATAGACAGGCTATTGCAGCTGTACAAACAGATGAGGACACTGACTTTATATTGGTCAATTGCTCTTGGCTACAACTGCTTTACTATCAGATCTTTAACACAAGAAATGTGCAAAAGCTTGTATAAAATTGCACATTTTTTTCAACAAACAAAAAACAAGCAATAATGTGAACTTGCATTAAAGTAATATGTCATGCTTTGTGGCTTGGAGGTAAGTGTAAATGGGCCCAGCAGCCCTGACTGGTGTTGCATAAGAAGGATGCTTCTCAGAAAGAGATCAATGAAATCAATGAAAGTTAATGTGTGATTCTTGTGCAATTTTGGGGCCAGGGGTTTGATGAAATTACATTTTTGCAAGATATCTTTTATCTTATACATGCAGTAAAGTGTGTAGATCGTGGGATTGGGAGTGTTGGGAGAAGTCGTTGTCTGGGTATGACTTGTCACCAACTCATGTTTTTTCCCCTATGCTATAATTTTGCAGTCTGCTCGAGTGCACATATCATTGTCACTTTTAACAATGCGTTTTATTTTATTATAGTAAAAATTATATTATTTTGCTATTTAAATTCTCAGTTAAAATGTCTAACAAATGGCTTCCTTCATGGTTCATAATCATTAATTACAAGCATATTTCAAGGAGGCACAGTGACTCGGGCATCTAACTTTTTCTTTACTTCTTGTGGTCAAAGGACAATTTAAAAGCAGAGTCACAGTAGCTGGTCATTTGGGAGAATTTCCACTGTCCACTGTAGTCGTGTTGCAGCCACGTCAATTTGGCATAGACTGTTCGCCTCATTAACACTATTGGCTGGTGAGGAAATTGTCAGCACAGATTGACAAAAGCACCAGACGCTGACATACTTTATCTGGTTGAAATCAATACTATAGACTCAGTCATGCGGACATAATTAAACATGCAGATCGAAAAGGAAGCAATCTGAGGTAATGGTAGGGACGTCCTTTTTCATGTTAACAGTTCGGCAATAGTTATACTGAAAAAACTCAATTCAGTAACTATCTATTAACTCTACTACTATTATTTTGTTTGCATACATCCAAATATGTCTATAGATAAGGTTATGTATGTTTTGTGGGGATATTTTCTTTGTGATTGGAACTCAAAGATCAGGTCAAATTGAGCGGGGTCACACCGGGTCACTTTTTTTTTCCAACTAAAACTTTACTTTAAATTAACACTATTTTACTACATTAGGAAAACTATATCGGCGAAACAACGATATTATGGAATCACGTTGGTTCTCAACTCAAAAACTCTTTGCCGGATCAGTTTAAAGTTTTACACACAGATCCATATCATAAAGACGCCGAACTGGATTGATTTTGGTACTTCTATGTGTGAATATTAATTAACAAATTAATTAATGCCCTGAAGGGCTTTAATATACATAAACAAAATCGCATGAAACTTGCACATACTTTGCCTGATTAGACTCAAATTCTAATTACCCCCCAATCCCTGAAAACATCTGACCAATATGATGCCAGTTACCTCTATTTAATTAATTTGCCAAAAACATTTTTCACAAACATCCAGACAAATCAAAAAAGTCAAACAGACCATTTGTCATGGTTTGGGGGCGGGGCCTCTTAATTGCCGTTAACAATATAAAAACCCTTTGAAATCACGCAAACAGACTTATGCCTGTTGGTGACGTAGCATTTTCGTCAGACGTGTGATACTGTTTCGCTGATATAAAGCTTGCTTGTCGGGGACAACAAGTGTGAGCCTAGTTGTATTCATGCATGTTGGTGACACAATGCAAAGAGGCTAAAGCATATAAAAGAGTTTTTTTGTCCATGGTTGAATATACAAATCCCACGTTTGTCTTTACAAATATTGTACTACAGCACTCAACAGACTGCATATGGCTCATAGGACAGAATAACAAAAATTAAACATAATAATTCATCAATTTTATATCGCTCTTTTCACAACTACTCAAAGACGCTTTACATATTTTGTATTATTCATTCACTCCACGGTCACACCTGATGATGGTAAGCTACT
>JAVQKC010124669.1:0-33425 GCA_036025475.1 Philypnodon macrostomus
TGAAACTGATCCAGCAATTCGTTTTTGAGTTATCGCGTTCACAGCTAGGATCTGCGGACGCGGACGAACACCGACGTGATTCCATAATATCGGCGACACGCTGTTTTCGCCGATATAATTATGAACATTTTAGCCTGTTAAGCCTGGGGGGCTTATTAAAATATGATCAGCAGGTGGTGCTGTTGTGTTTATAATGGGATTATAAAAACAGTAGAGCGAGAACAGAGCTCTCGTAGAAATCATAGTAAATGTGGTTGAGTTGACCGGATGTTACCTCCACTCACTCTGCACTGCCAAACAAATCCCTTCCACATGATCATCTATGGACCTTAATCTGCTGCATACACTAATCTGCATCATACAAGTTTCATATTAAACTGTTCTGTATGCCACTGCAACAGTCTGCACTTTCTATGACAAAACTGCATCTAAATCCATTTATTCCTACTCACAGGCAGTATAGACCTTACCTTAATGAGCGAGGTACAGACGATAGCTCCAGCATTAACCATGGGGTTGTGAGGTTTATCTGTAGGGGACAAAAAAAATATAACCTCAATATATTATTTTCCAGAAGTAATTATGTTTACCACTTTTAGGCACCTTTTGTTATTGAAAAACAAAAAAACTATTATGGAACTAAATCTGACCGTCTTCATTGAGGAAGAGCTTGTTGAAGCGCAGACCGCTGGGCTCTTTGCCGATGAAGCGGTGGACGTACTCTGTGCCGTGGTCGTGAACAGCAATGGCATATTTCAGAGGTTTGACACATGACTGCAGACAGAAGGGAACTTTGGTGTCGCCTACAGTATGTCTACGAGAAACACCAAAAAGACATCAGTACTGGATCACTTTGATACATTTGCATTATTTTGGCCAAACTATACAGGACTAAAGACTAAGAAACAGAATATATAAGTGGGATATAAGACATACAAAACTAAGCATACCTCTGTCCATCAACAGTGCACAGAGCCGCAGCCCACAGGTCAGGACTGAAGCGAGCCAACTGGGGAATGTAGTCCGCCACCTAAATACATACATGTACTGGACTTAGTGATGAACTACACATATTTAAACTGTATCACTGTACATCAGTAGAAACAGCAGGTCTGACCTGGCCCCCTGACATGTTTTTGGCGTTCTCGTACAGTTCATCGATGTGGGCGCAAAACGGCTGAAAGTCTGGGATGACAAACTTCTTCCTGAAGGCCTGGGTGAGCAGCACAATGTTGCTCTGGACACATCTAAAGTAACAACATAAAAATTATTATTATATTATAAGAACTTTACAATTCCATAGCTTTGAGCTTGTAATATGACTTTCAGCACCAGAACACAACTGTCACTGTGTTGCAATAAGGATCTATGTTAATCTCAAAAATGTGTGAAACATAAACTCAACTAAAATCAGAGTGCAGTCCTTGGATTTCTCTTATAATAAATGACTAATGTAAAAATTAAATGTGGCAGATTGTATTATGACACTATAGTTCATGTGTTTTTCTGATACATTATCTGTGATCCTATTTGAGAAAAAAAAAAATCTACATACTAAAATGACTTGACACTAAGCATGAGCGTGTGTGTCAGAGTGATTTGCTGTAAACATGTGTATCAAAGCCTGTAATCCCTGTTGCATGGGCTCCCTGTGGAGAACATAGCCTCCTGTGTACCAGTGGTCACATGACTTCCAGCTCTATAAATAGTGGCGGGAGCGGATGTGATGGAGAGCGGCCAGCAGAGGCAGCACTGGGACAGTCAGCTTATTTGTTTTCATGGAGAGGTGTCATATGTTCCAACTGTTCACTGCAGTTCCCCATCACGCTCCTCTTACTGGGAATTGTAGCAGGATTTGACAAGTACATGACACCTATATTGCAGTCAGATATTGGTCACAGAAATGTTCTGTCTTGATTCAGAACATCACTGAATCAAGACATTTTGTACATTGTCAGATAGAGTCAAAGGAGTTGGGTAAAATTGATCAGGCCTTGTTTGAATCCAAGTCAGGACATTACTATTGTGGGATAATAGCAATGTCTTGGTGTTTACTTATCATCCAAGAGTGTGGTTAAATTAATCTGAAAATGAAAAGGAGCTAGGGAAAAATAAAATACTGACATTTTCACAATTATTTATTCCCAAAATATTCTAACACAGAAGGAATGAACCCTAACCTACTTTTTAAAGAGGTGTTTGTCGAGGGCTCCATCTGAGGTGGTCTTCATAGTGATCTTCAGCATCTCCATACATTCTTTGAGCCGAGGGTCTCCTGTCCTCAGGCCTGTGGCTTTAAGAGCCTGCACAAGGGCAAACAAGGACACAGCATTAAGACCCCGTGGTGTTCACATCAGACACAGATCAATAACACTGGAGTGTGGAACAACAGCGTGAGACTGTCTAATTACGTTCATGTATTGGTAGGCTGTATATAATAATAATAATAATAATAAAAAATATTAATTTGTACAGCACTTTTAAAAACATGGTTTACAAAGTGAACGAATAAAACAACAACATAGAAGAAGCACACAGAGATAAATAAATAAATAAAATAAGTACAAATTTAATAATTAAAAAGCTTATACAAAGGCAAGTCTATAAAGTGGGTTTTAGGAGTGATTTAAAAGATATCACTGATTGTGCTAGCCTTAAGTCCTCAGGCAGGTCATTCCCATGTCGAGGGGCTCAGATAGAACAGTTAACAGGGACCTTCCTGAGGACCTGAGTCTGTGGGGAGTTAATAACTCAGTAATGTAACTTGGCAAAAGGCCTAAAAGAGATTTAAAAGTAATCAGTGAAATCTTAAAATCAATTCTAAAATGCACAGGGAGCATAGCTGCTGCGTTTTGAACAAGTTGGAGGTGAGAGAGAGTTTTATTGTGGAGACTGAAGAGGAGGGAGTTACAGTAATGTGTGCTCTATGAGTGCTCTGAAGTAAGGTGTATTGTGTTTGGATATTGCAGGATAAAAAGACAAGGGGTGTGCTCTAGAGGAAAAAGGCCAAGCACTCAGAAGAGCCTAGAGGTACAGGTCATGTGTGAGGAACTCACATTGGTGAACTTGTGAGCAGGGATCTTCTCCTGTCCCTCTGCAATGGTGTAGAAGAGCAGGTCCTCCAGACTGGGCAGGATGCCTGCCTTTCTTCTCCTGCAGACCACACACACACACACACACACACACACACACACACACATATATACGAGTGAGAACACACTGTACAGGGAGGCGACATTTGCATGAGTGTATAAGAGAAGCTTAGGTCTGCAGGAGGGATGAATAACTGTTAGAGGGAAAACTGCTGCGAACACTCTTACACTGGCCTTATGTCAGCATCATAGTCCATGGAACAGTTTAGTACAGCTGTACAATATCTGCCAAAAGGAACAGGTAACACACCACAGCTCTGCTTGTTAATCAAAACTATTACATATTTAAAATAAAAACTGCTGGTGTTTTTTTTAAATATTTTTGGAGTGTTTTCCACCTGATGCTAAAATGTATTACAATACCAGAGATGACAATGCTGACAAAAGGCCACTGTAAAGAAATGGGAAATGGTTACTTTGCCAGAGGTCCAGCCAGAGATGTGCATATACCTGAAGTGTAGTTTCCATAGAGAGAAAAAGTGTGTCAAACACTGAAGTATTACTATGTATTAAACCAGCAGCAGACTTCGTAAACAAACGATTTAATGTAAGTTGAGACTTCTGTGCCTACATCCCACTGAGGTTAGACTATTTATATCTGAGACATCCAGGCTGGTATTAACATCCACACTGTTTTGGAGAAAGAGGTTAGTGCATCTGATGCTCACGGGAGAAATTCTGCTGTAATAGGCAAAACAAACTTTTTGCAAAGCTCAGAATGTCCCCCTAACCTGCAGTGTAATGTGGGCCAGTAAATGTAGGACAGATCTGTAGATGAGTGGATTTTAAGTGCAGTCTACAGTCATCTCATGCTTATTTATCAGATATGAACACTAATGCCTTCAGGTTTATCAGAACATCATACTGAGTAAATACAATTAACATTAGACCGCATTACGTACGGCAGTAGGTTAGAGCTGGGCAATATCATAAAACAATACTGAGGTGTTTTGGCAAAACAACATTTGATCCCTTTTTTTAAATAATGATCAAAAATAATGATCAAACACCTTGAACACCCTGAACACCATTCGTACACAGACTCATTCACTTTGGGCAAAGACATCGGACAGTGGGAGGGAGCACAGTAAAGACATGGCTCACACAGAAGGTCATGCTCTCTGAAGAACCATTTAACCAGCTGAAACTAGCCTCTTGTTGGGGGCTCCTTACCACAACATACACTATATTGTCAAAAGAACCCGGAGTATATTCAGAGCTGGAGTTGCAACATTTACCCAATGAGGATTTCACGGTCAACTTGAGGCAGTCCGTCCTCCTAGATTGCTATCAAAGATGCGAGATTGCCCAGCTTGCAAGTAAAAAATTTAATTAGAGTAAATCACACACTAATGCATTTAAATTCTCTCATTGAACAGCACATTGTAATTGATATGACAAATGAATAGAGAATGTCATTCAGTTATAGCGTTTTTTTGTACAGTTTGTAAACTGGTGCTGATATAGTGAGAAAATGCATTAGTGTAGATGTAGGCTAAGCATGATGTGACTGATAGAACCTGCTGGCTGGACAGTACACAGTGAAATCTGAAAGTGAGGAACACAAACCAGAGGTGCAGGGGTCAAGCACAGGCGCTAAGAGAAACAGGTCATGTTTAGTACAGCAGCAGCACAGGGAGGTGTCAGCTCTACTTCTACTGGAGACAGCTACTACAGAACTATCAAAATATTCAAAACATACTTACACAGGCAAAGCAAAGCAGACCAACAACAGGAAGAGAACACAAGAATAAGCATATATTAGACACTCATTCAATATAACAGCTGCAATAAAACAACAGGGTTATATGCTAAATGGATGTCTTTGTAAACATAATGAAAAGTAGAGTGTGGGGAGTGTAGCTGGTCAGAAGTGACTTAATGAAACACTTGTAGAGGCTCTTTAGAATAAAGTGAACATCTGGAACAGTGCTATTAATCCACACAGCTGGTGTCATTGGTCACCATCCTCCAGCCCGTCCTCAAGGTGATCCAACTTACATAATACAGACAAGCATTATATATATCACTTTTGCTTTCTGTGTATTTTTGCAGCAGTAGATGGAAATTGCAATGCAGTAGAACGCTGTTTTAAATTTGGCAGCTATCAATGGGTCTAGATGTCCCAGCTCTAGCCTGGATGATTATGCTTTTGATGTTTACTACTGTATTGAATACTGTGTACTGGTGTGTATTGTTGGTGTTTGTTGTCCAGATGTCCTCCAGTCTGCCTGAGGTGCTGTGGTGATGAGAGCTCTGACTCATGCTCTCCTTGAGGCAGTGCTGAGGCAGTGCTGAGGCCGGGCTCGGTGCCAGTACTCTTTAATGTAAAATCACAGTAAACTGGAGAGTGGGAGGATAGGCTCTATGCATTAGAAAACTGTTATTAACAAGACCCCAGCCTCCAGACCTCCTGTTCAGGCACACTCCTGGTCATCACAACTGTACTGCAGATACTTCATCAATAATGGAGCCCTGGAAAAATACTGGTAAAAAATGGGCCTGGGACATGTGAAAACCAAAGACGAAGTTAGACATTTTGAAGGTCATCTGGGCTTAGTTATATTATTTTTATGTTTATTATTTCTGATCATACAAATTTAGGAAGTAATTGTCTATCCCATTAGTATCAGTGGATATCGATCCACAAGGCCCGGACTAGTGCATCTTTAATAACGCAGAGATTGTAGTCAAAACAGTTCAGCTGTTTTATTTATGCAAAATAAAAACATAATTTATGTTTTAATATTGCTATAGCTTAGTTAATAAAACACTCTTTCTCCCCCATAGTGTAAAATGAGCTGGAATATAAAATGGTATAACAGATTTTATCCTTGTTATATTATCATAGACATTAAAAAGCACTAAACTATACTGTGATAAAAGGACTGCTTGAAGGTTATACAGAGAAAATATTGACTTTCTACTCTGGTTCTACTGCATTAATTTAGTGTCAAACTAAATCTAACACTTGTCGTAAATGTAGACCCAAGTGTATGTTATAATGTACATACAACAGTAACATCCTAGTTTTTATCCTGTGCATTCCCCGTGGATGAGAAGCTGAGGAACATCCAGAGGCAAGTTGTCAGAAGAGAAAGGTCGTCATTAACCCAGCTAGTAAAATTATATCCGTAATTCTTACATAATTCAAATGCACAGGCTACGATGCACACTAATGTTATGACAATATAACACGATTTAATGCATTACTCCAACCCCTAACTACATGTAGTATCTGTCGCGGTAGTAAAGGATGTTGTCACTTAGCTTCCTTTGAGACTCTGTAATAAGGGCTAACAATTTGCGTCTAATAGCATGAATTATTCTGTTCACTTACTTGTCAGTGCTCGTCTCATTTTGGCCCTCTCCCTTCGAGCAGAAGCCTCTCACGCCGTGCCTTGTAGCGGGCTGCCCGGGGATCCTGGGAGAGGTGAGCCTGTCCGGAGCTCTTCCATGTAAAGCAGCGGTGCTAACGAAGCTACAGCTAACACCGGAGGCTGCAGCAGGTACCGCGGTAATACAGGCTAGTCTACCTGTCGGCCCTTTCAGCTGGCTTTGGAATAACTCCTTTAGCGCTAACGTGGACCGAAGATGTAACATTTCAATCCTTTCAGTAACGTATCTGGACGGTGTAACTACTAGAGCGAGTAGTTTTGAATGTTTAACTTGAAGATGCTGATGCTGTAGTAGTCCGGTGGAATAACGGTCCTCACTGAGCAAACAGAGGACGTGCCGCGAGGACAACCAACCTTTACACAGCGCGCACTTTGATTGGACTGCATCAGCGCGTGCCTGATACTGATAGGACAGGAGAGCTGTCAATCACCGACATCATTACGCCTTCAATATAGGTCTATTTTTTTACTGTGTTCAAAATAAGCAAAGCAGTAAGTATTTTAAATGAGTTTTTCTGATATAGTTATGTATGTTTTCAGGTCGAAGCTGAAAAAGGTCTGGATGTTACCACACAGTTGAGGGGAAGCGAGTAGGAACCAGGGAAGAAGATACGAAAACCATAACAAACAAAAGACAGGCTATTAGGAACGGAACAACATTGAAAGTTGTCTTTGCCCATTAGCAGCACCATATGACACTTCATTCTTCATTTAGACAAGTGGATGTGACGAAAGTGCTGTAGTCGATCAAAAATCTCTTGTGCGCATAGTTGTCCTGTTGCGACACCCTGTGGTTTCTCTGTGGTATTGCACAAATTCAAATCTCACAGCAGACAGCAGGGCTGTTTTTTATAAGTGGCTCACAAGTTTATTTAGGCTATTTTGGGGCGGGCCTTTTTTCATATCCCATAAACATCTACTGTGCGTGTGCTTTTTGTGTGAAAATATTTGTAATTTATTTAACGCCAACAGCCAGCTATTACCTTTTTGCGAGTCATTTGGGTATAACATTAGGAGTGGAGCCAGTAAAATGTACTGAGGCGTAGCAGGTGGAGAGGCCCACTAAGGGAGTCCATGACCATAAACCAGATTCCAATTCATAGGTGTAAACTGGTCTGAATAAGGTATAAACTGGACAGAAATTAGGATTAGAGACTATAGAATAGACTTTGGTCTGGATTTTGAGGTAAATAAAGGAACAATTTCTGCTAATCTTGCATTGAGATATCCATTGCTATATATATATATGATTAGTGAATATTTTTCACATATTGTGCAGCCAAACCAGAAGTCTTCATTATACATTTTGCATTTTAGGTAATAAAAAAGAACCTCTGTCTGTAAATATGCTCTATCCAGAAGTATTCAGGTGGCATAGTTTTTACTTCATGTGGTTCAAATTTGTTCATTTTTGTTCATCGTTAGTAGCAGCCCTAGCCAAAACCAAGACTATGCAATCCTACACTGGGGCTCCGTCCGTGACACAATCTTAACTACTAGCTGACAGTGTGGTTAAATTGTATTGAAAGATGTATTGGTTTTGATTGGATATAGGCTGCTGTCAGCACGCTCACTGGTTTAATTCTTGCTGATCCTAAACTTGAATCCTCCTTTGTGTTGTTCTCTCTCACAGCAGTGCACACAGAGAGCTGCAGGGCGGAGAGGCCATAATTCAGCCACACGCCCACACTTTCTCACAAGCCGTCAGCTTCCTGCTCCCTTTCAGAGCCCGCCCACGCTCTGAGCCGCTGCCTCCCGCCCACCGGCCCCGGGTCCGCCCACTACCTCCCCCTGTCGCCACGGCAACACATCATCATCATCGCCTTCATCATCATCAGCTGTGAATGGAGCTGGAGGTGGGGAAGGACAGGGCACACACACACATAAAGCTATCTACAAAGGCCAGTTTTGGACAAGAGAAATCCCGCTTAAAAGTATGACAAAAATATAAAAAATTTGCAGCATAAGAAATATTTTTACAGTTATGATGATGTAGTTTAACCCCTGGCACATTTCTAACTATAGGCTGTGTTGGTAAACTCTTTCCAGATATTTTTGTAGGCTATTCTATACACTCACTTTGATAGGTAGGCAGTTTGTTGTTTAAAGTTTGCTTGTTCAAAGTTCAAATAGCTAATCAACTTTTTACGTCACATCAAGACAATAGATTAAGTCAAGTCACGACAAACCTGCCGAAGTTGAAACCAAGCATCAGTGAAGGGGAAATGATAAGTGAGCTGTGGTGTTCTTATAGATAATGACTTCTGTAAGTGTTCCTGATGCACACACAGAAGGACAGTACAGCGTGATACCTGTTTTAACGCACTGCCGCTCATTCAAAACTAACAACCCCGCCTTTCTTAAATGCTCCCTATATACCCAGTCATCTCACGTAAATGTTGCAAATCAATCAAATTAGATGCACATTAGTAAAACTTTTGCCTGATTTGAATTTGAAACTTTTAAAGATGTGTTGCTGCCATAAAATTATTTCCACAAAATAGTCAAATATCAGATCGTGTATAGTCTATTGTGAGTTAATGTACCGCTAAAATATAAAAAAAACATCATTACAGTTACAGACAGTTTAAATGAAATTTTCAGAGAAATGATACAATGTACAATTGATTCGGTTTTGGGAGTGGATGAAAATTAGCTGCCTTGGCGGAGGTCCTCTTCATTTGACCCACCCTTCAATACCGCCGGGGCAAAGGATGTACCTAGTTGGTGGTTTTAGTCTATTGTGCATGTTTCGGTTTTAGGTTGTGTTTAGTGTTTACCTCTATTTTTGAAGCAAATATTACTATAGGCTAAAAATGTTGTCCCAAAAGTCCTTACAGTCTTAATTCTTCCGACCAAGTGCTCTAAATAGGCACTCTACCCTGTATTTGCACTGTAAACATAAGCTCTCTTCTCTAATTTGTGGAAGTGCCAGTTTTGGTCTCCTCTTGTGTGAACAGTTCTAGTGGGTGTCTCAGAGTTGTGTGCGTGTGAAGTTGTCTGTGTGTGTGTGTGGTGTGTGTGCAGTTGTGTGTGTTGTGTGAAGAGCAGAGGGAGTGCAGAGATGTGAGGAGGACCTGCGTCACCGTGACTCATCCCCACTTTCACAATGTGTCCAAGTGACGCTCATGCAAATGGGCCAGGCAGGGATTCTACTGTCACAATAAAACAACATTACTACATCACAGCAGCAAAACATCAGATTCCTTCCATCGTATTGATAACGATGTCGGGAGAACATGTCATATGCAAATTTGAATGTGACAAAAACAGGTGAAAATTGTTTCTGAAGAGCATTGGGACACTACCTGGGACATATTTAGCTACCACATCATTGGACTAAAAAGAGCCTTTAGTAGACTATTACTATTTCTAATCAAAAATAATTAAAACTGTAAAATGTAAGTTTTTTACAATAAGAAAAAGCTATCTGAGCCCGTTCTATGATGTAAAGTAGGATGTCTGTAATCTGTAGAGACCCATATTTTGTTATAATAATGGTCATTATAATCACAACTGAACTTTTAAGTTGAGTTCGGTACTATTAGGTATTTTTTTTGTAATAAGTTGGGTGTTACTTAATGACATTTTTTTCTTTCATCAAAAAAACAAAAATATAACAAAAATGATTTTTCTAGAACTGAATTTTTTTGGTGACCCAACAGAAATCCCACTTTTGGGTCCTGGCCCAGTGTTTGAGAATCACTGCTGTAGAGGACAGGGGAGGGACTAAAGTGAAACTCGACTACTGTTGGTCAAAGTGGTAACCACACAAAGAGGCCAGGGAAGGGACTAGATTATCTAATTTACATCATGGAACAGGGTCAGATAAATCATTTTTATTTTATTGAATTTTTTGTTATTCAGGTAACTTACAGACTAAACCTTTTTTGCAGAAAGATCAAATACAGGCAAAGCCAATACTAAACCTGGGCTGTGCTGTCTGCCTAGAAAAGAGTATTCCTCAAACTGCTCTAAAAAGTAAGCAATTGTTGAGCTTCCATATTTCTCAATTCCTTCCTAGAAATAATTACAGGATTTTTGCAATTAGAGCTAGCATTTAAGTTTGAGATTCATCAGAAAGTACTGTGTTTCGTTTGGGGAGGTTGTAAGTGATTGTTTAAATGTTGGGCCTTTTTGAGTTTCGAAACAGTAGGTCAAAGACATCTTGTAGGCTGGGTAATCACTTCAGGAGGTTGAACTGTGGATTCCCCAGGATTGCATAAAACAGGTCGTATGAGTTTGAAAATTATGAGTAAGCTTCATTGCTGTATTTCAACAAGTAAAACAGAAATCACTAATAACCAATCCTACCTTTCCCCATGCCCTTTGGAACAGTTGAAAGGTTACTCATAAGGACTTACTGTATAGTGGCATTGAAAAGTCCCACACCGCTATGACTCCTAAGTCCTTTCAGAATGTCTCCTAATCTGTTTTTGAAGTATGGATATCAACACCAGCCCTGAACTGGGGTCCAAGAAACCAGGACTAAAGCAGAACTAAACCAGGGTTAAGCAAGCACTCCACAGAAACTGGTCTAACAAGGACTTGATATATCTAAATTGGGACCAATCAAGATGTTAACCAGCCTTAACCAGGTCTGAGCCAGGACTACTCAAGGTCTAAACCAGGACTACATAAACTGGCACTAGGGCCCCTGATTGCTTTAGTAGGTTTTCTTTCTACTGCGGGTTGCTTAAAAACAACACTGTATTAGATTATTTGTAGAGTAGAGTATCTCCCCACTCATAGAACCTAAGTTACAGTGTGATTAACCCTTGTAATAGTTTTAACTGCACCTTTAAAATGCAACTTAAGTGATTGGTCAGAGAACACACATCACATCCCAGTTCAAAAAAATAAAGTTTAATGTTTATGTGCTGTATAACAAATAAAATATATTAGTGTTTAAAAAAAAACAGGTGCATAACTAGATAAAGCCTAATCTATCACTTTACAATGAACGAGAACGGTGTGGTCAGCTCAGGCATGCACTCATATCCAAAAGAGATCGCTCATATTCCAGACATTTGTTATCATAATCAGTATCATCACTCAGAACGATCTTCTGCCGTCAGCTGATTTTTTACATACGGTGCTCTTTGTGCTAGAAGTGAGCTAAACATTTACTGAGCATACACAAAGTTATTACAGACATAAATATTGCATTGAGACACACTGTCTATGGGGCCACAAGGAGGAGGGACTGAGAGTCATTTTCAAAGAGACATATTCAAATTGTGGATAATACAAGAACTAAGATGAAAGTTAAAAAGTCAAATGCATCAAAATGAGTTTCCTAAAAGTTGATTTGAGATTGAATCCATAATATTTTTCTTTCTACTGTCATTATATTTAAGGAACAAGTATCATTTTGTTACAAGAGCACTCATTTGAGCTTTATATTTTGATATTTTGTTGGTATCTTGTGATTTAACTTTTAAGCTGTTTTCAAAATATTGATACATTTGACTGTTTAATAAGAAAAGTCAAAATTGTATTAAGTAATAATATTTTATCTGTAGCGTTGTAGTAGTATGTTAAAATCCTACTACTACTTTTTGTGCCTGCCCCAAACCTGGATAAATATGTCCGAAATTTGCATCTTGTGTAAAAACTTTTAAGACAATTATTGTGAATCAGTCTTTTTTTTTCTTGACTACTACAATTCTATGTTCCCACTCTCTCTCTCTCTATATATATATATATATATATATATATATATATATATATATATTTTTTTTTTTTTTTACTTGAAATATTTAATCTTTACCCTTGTATTATCCATTTTAGCGCCCCTGAAGTGCTGTCCTATTTAAAACTATTCTTACATTTTACATTTTTGACAAATACAATATACACATAATGTTCAACACAGAAATATGAATTTACATCAACATCAAAAACACGTCATCATCGATGCACTGGAGCTAAGGCTAGTTCACACATTTAGAATGAAGCCTATGGTTATATCAGACACTATGATAACTTCTCATACACTGAATATTAGTTATGTCTTTTTGCTCTACACATAAACACTGTATTGACTTATCATCTACAAAGATACTGACACGGTTAACCCTGGTTGAGAGATTAGGCTAGCACTAAATTAGCACAATATTTACAAACCATTTTTTTTACTGGCAATTTTGCAGTTCAAACACGTACTTGTCAAAGTGGTTTATCTCAACATTATTTCTTAAAAAGACTTAAAAACGAAATAAAATACAAACTTTGTGCAGGGGCTGAAACATAAATCTATATAGATAGTACATATTAATATACCAATTAGGTTATAGCTATAGTTATAGTTAAGAACATGTCTAGTTATTTAGTTATCTTTACATATTGATGAAGGCAATTTAGTCAACAATGGAAAGGTTGAAAATAATATAACTTTACAATTGAATGTTACAATGGAATCTTCTGTTGCAGGCGTAAAGTGGTAAATGTTTTTCCATAGATTTAATATTTGACTTGCAGCAATGGAAAACATGGTAACAGAGACTTTATGGAACATAGTGAACTTTGCATGCGAGTTAGATTTGATAGAAATTACTATGATCACAGTCGTTATGATGGCAACGATGAATACCAATCCAGACAGATTCATTTTCTATCGTTGATATACTGTATGACGAGTACAAAAGCAATTCACTGTCACTGCGTTCACTATTTGGCTTAAGTGAACATAAAACACTACTGTCATGAATCAAAGCCTTACAAGTGGAACAAATGATATTAGTCATAGTGTCTTAACAAGCTCCCACTTAGTCTTGATTAAACTCTCCATTAAATTAGAATATTGTTATGAGTTATGAATCAGCCCCTGCACCATGTCTCTACCTGCTCTGAAGAACAGATCAACATGTAGATATCATACACATATGTGCAACAGTACATACAACATGCAGAAGCAGACAGGGACTAGGGGAGCACTTCTAGTGCTCAGTTTTGGCTAATTTAAATAAAAAGTAAAATCTAAATAAATGCTATTCTTGAGGCATCGTTGGTTGTTAAGGCTCTCCTGTGGCTGTGCTTAGTATCTGCTGAGGGCTGGAGACTGCATACACTCAGGTGTGGGTATAACTGAAGAGGGGTCTACCAGAGGGAGGGGTGAGAGATGGGTGAGGGAAGAACAGGGGGAGGCACTATGTGGAGTCCTCTGGCTCTGACTTGATGGTCTTCTTCTCAGTGTTGCCAGATCCATGCTGTGTTGTCCCGTTTTCTGAGAGAGAAGAAAGCATTTAAACACTTGACATAATGGTATTCTATGGAAATGGTGACACAGGTGACCGGTCACAGAACAAAGAAATGTGTGATAACGAGAAATGCATGTAACATTTACCAAACAAAAGCAGAATGGGTCTGTATAATGGACTTATCAGTAATAATAATATAAGTCTAATCTATTGGTTACTAACCTGCTGCCTGTGCCTTGGCTTCCTCTGTGGTACTGTTGTTACTGTTGTTGTTACTGTTGTTACTGTTGTTGTTACTGTTGCTGTTACTGTTGTGGTTGTGGTGGCGCTTTAGCTCGTTGGCTAACTGTTTACCCAGAGGCAGCTCCCCTTCAGACATATTCTGGCTCACCACGCGTAGGTTCATGGGCCGCTCATCTAACACACAAAGTTAAGATTAATGTTAACTTCTGAACATTTGAAGCAGTCAATCTCAAAGTTAATATCTTTTGCCTCCAGGCCGTTTATAAGTTATATTGTTAGTAATTATTATGAGCTACATGTGGATAACATTATTCAGTGTAAAGATGGAAAGCTGTGTGTGTCTATAGAAGAAAATAAGTGTTAAAGCATCTTGTACAGGATGATGCAGAAAGGAGTAGGAGTGCAGAGGGGTGGACTCCTGTGGGCCAGTGGCTGGAGGTAAACATTGTGGGCGAGGTAATTACAGGTGCATTGTGGGACTTGTAGGCGGACAGTATAATGATCTGCTGGGAGGGTGTGTGTAGGAGGGGGGTAACAAGGTGCAGACAGAGCCATGGTGACAGATGACAGTTCACTTTTTATAACCTGGTGATAATGACTTCATAAACAATCTAGACAACAGTAAAATATGAAACTACTTAGAGCACACTATAAAGCAACTAGCTGGAACCAACAACTATGGGCCTTAGGCTGGGTGCACCCTGGACAATGGTTAATTATTCGCGAGGATGAAACAGAGACTTACATAGTAGTTAGTGGCAATAATTTGCTAAACACAAGCATGTCTTTGAGTGGTAGGAGGAGGTCCTAAAACCCACAGTAACACAGGGAGGACATACAGACTTAACACAGCAATGGAAAGTATGACTTGTATTTGTCAGTAAATAGAACTGAGGACACATATTGGCGTGACCTGACTTGCAGGTGATGGGATCAGTGTTGAGGTGTCTGTCAAAGCAATGCATAATATTTATTTATATGTTCAAATAGATAGACCAGTAATCTATATGCAATATCTGATTCAAATATTTAGATTCAAAGAACATTGGACTTGACTGGGGTAACAGTGGCTCAATAGTAGAGTAACTGGAGGGTTGGCAGTTCAAATCCCTCTTCAACTTGTGCATACTGACATTGTGTCCATGTGCAAGACTCTTAACCTGTAGTTGTCCAATTGGTGTTTTTTTTTGCAATGGTGAGATATTGAAACCATGTGGTTTAATGGGAGGAGACACAGTGGTTGTATGCAGTTGGTGTGCAGTCATACCCTGGTGTTCCCTGCTGGAGTCCGCCGCTGCCCCGTTGCTGTTACTATGGTGGGGGTCATTCAGGTATTTCAGTGCATTGGGGGGGTCGGTCAGGTACTTGAGGGCCGCGGGGGGGATCCTCCAATCCAGAGCCTGTAGTCTTTCCTGAACCGCTGCGTCCTGTAGGATCTCCATCTGACGGGCTAACAGGCGCTCCAACTGCATCTAATATACACAAAAGGTCAATAATCACAGAACTGTAATACCGACGACACACAGTCACTTTACATACACTTGCTTCAGACAATTCAGAAAAGATAAGAAAGGAAATATATTTTGGCGTAGGGGTGGGCGATATGGCGATGAAAATTATATTTTTATTATATCGTCCATCCCTGTTTTGGAGTGCATTTTAATTCTCAAAATGGCATTTATTTCGGTCAGTTGTTATCAAACTGTTGTATGGATACCTCTGGTGGTACTTGGGCTTTTTCTGGTGAGTCTCTCATAGGGAAAGCTTGGATTTTAATTGTTTTAGACATGATTAGGACCTGGTTTATTCCGGTGATATATTGTTGTTTATTTACTATTGGTTGGGTATGTTGTGGAAGTACATTTAGTTAGTAGTAGTTGCCCATAGTTCAAACTGCACATGTCACATTCAGTGGTTCAACTTGATACACACGATTGTAGTCTCTTGGAATAATTTGTGATCTTCCATGAACATCACATGCGAATGACAGCAGCAGATTACCCAGAATGCCTCAGTGCCACACACACACATACACCACACACACATCAGTAATGAGTTATCATAAAGCTTCCTCCCACACTCAGCCCTAATGAGGAACAAGACTACAGCATGGAAACTAATAAAGACATGACATGACTTCAGACGGGGCTAACCTTTTACTGTACATACACTTGTTAGTACATATATCTACAGATCAGATATACTGTAGTATTTAATCACCTCCGCATGTGATGAAAAAATAGGTATTGTTCATGTTATAACTAATGAACCGACATCTTGACATTGTGTAAATGTGAGTTTTGCTATCCATGACTTCATTTATGTTGACAAAGTAGGACAATGTATTTTCAGATAAACACACATTTATGGGATATGTAGCTTGAATAAAACATAGCATTCACATTTTTTTAATTCAAAATAACTGCATTCCTAAAAAGACAATTATAGGAGATAAGTAATTTTTAGTATTCAGTATTTATTTACCAATATATGTTTATACTGTAAGTACTGTACTTGTAAAAATGTAAATAACATAATAATATTATGATGGCTTACACTTTCAAGATATCTAAAGCACTTTGCAATTAAGTCCATTATTCATTCACTCCACACTACTTCTGTAGCCATAGCTGCCCTGGGGCACACTGACAGGGAAGTGGCAGCCTTCTGCCACAAATAAATTGACCATCAGTCCTATTTAAATACATGTTTTCTTTCTGAGCTTTCAGAGGTTGCCAAAATGTCAAAAGCAATACAATCTCCTTTAAACTCCTTTTTATATTTACCTGTAAGTTGCGCCCAACGGTCTCCTCTCCTTTGGACTTGGCACAGGCCAGCTGCTCCCTCAGCATCTCCTGCCTCATGTGAATGGCCTGTAGCGCCTCCTGTAGGTCAAAGAAGTTCTCCTAAAAGGAGCACAATACACAAACTAGCATCAGTATACTTTAATCGCCCAGGCAAGGAGGCTTTTTTTTTGCCAGTGATCTCATCCAAGCAGTTATTGATTAGTTTTTGGTGCAAATTCTGTAGACTTTTAATTACTGTGTGAAAACATGTCTTTGTGGCTCAATTGATGATAATAATATACCTCTTGATAATACAACAACCTATATGTGCTCTTACCTCAGTCTTAATTCTCTTAGGAGATGGTTCATCTCTGTCTCCACATCGAGATCTGCTCACAAGGATCATGAAGTCATTCTCAGTGGTAAAACAAAGGATTATTAATATACATAATTGATAAAGTGGCTCATTCGTACTTGCTGGTGCGGTAGGTGTACTTGTAGGTGACCTCTCGTGAGATCTGTCGGGCCAGTCCAAACAGCTCATCTCTCCGGGTCAGCAGAGCCATGTCCCTCATACAGAGCTGTGCGGCTGCCTCATTCACTGTTAACTGTACACACAACCACATACATGTAAGTAACACCCTCTCCTGCACAACAAAACCAACAGAGCTACTCACAAAACATAGCTTTTCATCAGAATAATAATAATAGATTGTGCTTTACAAGGCTTTAAGGCTTTCTCAAAGTGCTTACAATTGGGTCCATTATTCATTCACACCACAGTCACTGGTGGTGACAAACTACTTCTGTAGCCACAGCTGCCCTGGGACACACTGAGATGTGGCAGCCATTTTGCGTTTAAAGCCACTCCAACCACTGCTGAACAGCAATTACACAACCACACACATTCATAGAGATGTAGCAAGTGTCTTGCCCAAGGACACAGCGACAGTATGCACAGGTTCGAACCACTGCCACCCCTGATGCTATCAGTTATATCACAAACAAACATTCAAAAATAAGTGATAAAAGTGCCCCTTACCTCGTGTAGCGTCAGGTGCTTCCCGTCCCGCCTCTTAGAGTCGAACCTCCCGTAGATGGCACTATATTTCCTGATCTCCTCCTCTCTCCGCGGGTCCTCCTCGCTCATGTCAAAGATGTGTCCAATCATCTTGGCCAGTTTCTTGTTGGTCTTCAGCTGTTCTTTGACCTCATTGATGTCGCTCTTGGGTAGGCCGGGGGCCATCCTCTCCACACACTCCAGGACAGACTGCACCGCGGCCCCGTCCAGAGCCTCCAGCCCATCCCTGGGTGAGGAGGGGGAGCCCAGGTCAGAGGGGGACAGGCTGTGCTCACTGTCGTTACTGTGGCCCGACCAGAACCGCGCCTCACTGCTTCCTTGTAGTGGAGACGCAGAGGACACCTGACAGAGAGAAGAAAACATGAGTGTTGTGTCTGGAAGGGCATCTGATATTCCTGAAAAAAGGACAATTTGTGTATTTAATATCTATAACTCATTCATGGCTCCACTGTCAACCCCTTTCCACAGAATAACCTAAAGGTACATTAAGTAGAATATTTAGAGGTGAGCACCAGCTAGTGACTGTCTATTATGTCAAAAAATAATAATAATTTTGTGACATAGTAGCATCTACGCTATTCAGCAATACAGTGTTAATAACACAAACACAAACACGCATGTTGCTCTTGCCACTACTGCTAACCACAAGTTGTTCTTAAAATAAATTAGAGGTGGGGGATCTGGTCAAAATATATCTATATATATAATTTTATTAAGCTAGGATCATCAGGATTTCAATTTATATAATTTTTTGTCCTACACAGAAGACTACTGCCATCAGTGTCTTCATACATGAACATCCAATCCAATGTTTCTCATAATACATTTTCATTAATTAGTATGAACACTGGCATTGTTACAGTAAACACGACGGTGACGAGCAAAGCATAAATGAATGCACTTTATTACCATTCAACGATCCCCACAAATGAAAACATCATATCACAATTCAATCTTTTATCGCCATATTGCACATCCCCACTCGAAAATGAGTCTGGACTTTATCAAATCAATATGCACACCTTATCTCTCACTACTTCCAGTTTCCCAGGCTCGGAGAGGGTGTGGTTCTTGTGCGTCTTGACACTGTTGGGTCTGTCTTGAGAGGTGACCAGCCCGGGGGAGCCCTCTGGGAGCTTGTACACAGGGATACTGCAGACGGGGAGTGAGGTCAGGGGCTGGTTGAACACTGCGGGATTAGTCACCCAATCTCTTAGGGCCTTCTGTAGTCTGCGGACGTGTAGGGGTTTACTGGCCATCCCCACTAAAGCCATGATCTCCAGGAACTCCTCCTCCCCCGCCTCACACAGCTGCTGCACGTCGTCGCCGCCCTGCTGGATGAAGGCCTCGTAGTAGTACAGCAGGTTGGCCCGCTGCAGGATCCGGTAGAGCTGCAGCTCCCCCAGGGTCCGGGGCAACACCGCTGCCATACCTGAGGGGAGGGAGAATATGAGCAAAATAATAGACTTTTCTCACTAGGTATACTCTAGGAAATTATTAGATTTTTTTAATATATTGAAATATGGATTGACTTTTCATTAAAAAAACATGAACATACATTTATTGTAGTGATGCACAGATATATCAGCTCAACATTGGTATATTCACAATTTTGAATAATATCAGTATCGGCCTGTACAGATGGGCGATGTTACTTGATGTTCTTCTGAATTTCTAATATTTAGGTTCAAATCAGTCAATTTGAAAAGTCTAAGTGTGGGGTGAAAATGAAAACGAATTGGGGTGAGAAATTAATCAATACATTTAAAGCTAAGTTATTTATATGTAGATGTAGTTTCAAAAGTCAGTATCGGCCAAGAAATTTCACATGCCAATCAAGATTTCAAAATATTGTTGTCGAAAATGTATAATTTGTTGAATATTTTTGGACAATTGATTCACAGTGAGGTTAGCACAGGGATGGAGACAGTCAGACAGAGCAGATGGAAGTGTGTTAGATTTCTGTGGCTCCTCATTTACAGTTCCCAATAATATTAACAGTCTATATTTTTTTTGTTTACTCTTTTGTGTCCTTCAGACAGGTCAGACACACAGGACATCTGCTGACTACAGGTCACATATACCCCCCTGACAACCACATGGACTCAAATCAAAATGAATGGATTGATAAAAGGAGGAGAGTTCACAAATGCGCAAACCCTTCTCATAGACCGGTGCCTATCCTAGCAACTACGGGCCTTAGGCAGGGCTCAACCTTGACAGTAGTCCGTCAGTCACAGAGCTGACATTTGAAGACACACTCTGACTCTCATTCACTAGGGGCAATTTAGATTCTCCAAGTATACGTCTTTGGAAAGTGGGGGAAACAGGACAGAACCAACAGTAACACAGAAAGAACAGGTAGACTCCACCCAGGGAGAATGAACCCTCAACTACTTTGCAAGTTTAATGCCTTGACATATATAAAAGTCAAAACATTTATTAGCACATGCTCATGATTCACCTAAATGCCACAAATCGTCTATAGTAACAGTTCACTATTTCATAATAAAAGCATATCTAGCCCTAATCCTAAAACCAGATGCCCTTGCTTTTGTCTCTTGTCTTTGGGCCTTGTGCGGGGGCCGTTCTCAGGAGTGGCTCCAGCAGCTCCAGCAGCACATGCCTGTCTCCACCCAGGCACGGTGTGTGGGCGGTGGGCTCGGCTCGCCCAGAATAGAGCCTCAGCCTCGGCCACTGCTGGGGAAGTCGCATACATACACTGGCTTTATGAGAGAGGCTGTTATCATAAAACAATTAATAACCATGTGTAGATGGGTTTGGCTGTGATATGGTGTATTCAATTGTGGTAGTCACTAGCCAGTTGTGCAGTTTGCCAAGACTTGTGTGATAATTGGTGCTTCTACTTTTTCCATGTTTGTTATTAATATACATTTGAATGATGAAATAACTTCAGTCAGTAGGTGGCTAATAAATATGTTGCTACACTAATTCATTAATTTACAAAATATTGAACCAAGAGAGACTTTTGTCTTTTTGGAATACATGGTAGAAATTGTGACTAAATAGCAATACTAATGGATAGCGCATTTACCCCTGAACTAGATCCCTGGTTTGATTGAATTGTCTTATAGGACCACAACTCCCCTTTCTACGTTCTCTGTAACTACAACAATACAATCGGAGTTTAGGACTAGTGTTGTAGTCAAGACCGGACTATCCGAGACCGAGATCCAAGACCGAGACCAAGACCGAGACCTAGACCAAGACCTATACCGAGACCTAGACCGAGACCAGACAATGGTCTCCAATTTTAACTAATGTATTATGATGAACAATTGATTAAAAAAAATCTTCAAACAATACATTAAAAGTAATCAAGTGTTTTGATTCCAATTATTATTTGTTGGAAAAGTCTCAGAAATGAGGTCAGGAAAAGTGGTCAGACTGGTTTTGGCCACTACAACACTACTAAGAACTAAACCAGGTCTAAATATGAGTGGATCCAGTTGGTCCAGTTAGGATTTGTATGGCCCTAATACTTTGTTATGACTACACGATAGAAATATGACATGAATAATTCTGGTGAGAGGCCAAATTCACCAAATATGAAATATGTTTAGATTTTTTTGAAGTAAGTAAAGACTTGCCTGGACAAACAGTGCTATTACTCTCAGATAAATTTGTAATACCAATAAATGTATAAATATGACGTTGGCAGGATCTGACCAAGCTCTGCAGCTCATTCTGCACTAGTGAGTATCTATCAAAAGTTGGTCCAAGGAAGGAACAGTGGTGAACCAGCGACAGGTGATGCATGCCTGGAGAAAAGTCTGGTCAGTGTGGTCTGAAGATACTGTAGAAGTTAATGGTGGTTGATGGTAAGGTGTCATAATACACAGTGCATTGTTTTTTGTGTGGGGCTGTATTTTGGGCAGATAGGAAAGAATACTCAATGGATAAAGCATTTCCCCGTGAGAACCCTGGTTCAAAATGCGCATCTTATAAGCCCATTGCAATCACCAATTGACTTTTGAAACGGTGTCATTTATTTATTTTTATTTATTTCAGTTTTGGCTGACAATACAATACCAATAAAATGAATAATAATTTTGAAAAAAGAATTAGTAATTATCAGTTATCTTTCGTTTCTGTGTACTATACAGTAGCATGATAGAAGAAAAACAATCAATGTTAATTACTATGTTGAATATTGTGATCTGGATATTTGTCTCATACTTTGATGCAGAAATGGCTACATTTTTGTTCAAAACAAGACTTAAAATTTATGTTCTTGTATTTATTAACTTCATTTCATTAAAGGCTCTGAATGGAAATGAGATTGTAGCAGTGTAAATCTAGACCATGGCACTATTGCGACATATTTAGTTTTTTATAAATAGCTAGCTAATATCGTAATGAGGATCATTTCTTGTGCAATAGGCTATATTGATCAGCCGAATTTGTGTATAAAATGATTTTCTGTCCACACACAATGCCATTAAAATATAATCAAATATAATAGGACACAGAAGTCATTTTGTAGCCTCTAGTCTAAAGTGTAATGGGACTTGATAATGCAAACTCAATGCATACTTCCCATGCTAATTATGAAAAATCTATCATATAGCCTAGTACAGCCCTTATTGCAAACTATGTCCTTCATACTGAGCCTTTAATGGTCCCTCCAGCTGTGAAGCACTGTGGAGCCAGGTATACCGAGCTAAAACAGGCTAGCCCTGCAAGTGCCCAACAGCAGACAGCGTGCAGACAGACCGTAGTATTACATCAAGCGACTGACCTGGTGACTTTTTGCCCCTCGAGGTAATCCCTGAATCGGTTTGGCTCGTTTTTGTCGTCCCTTAACAAACTTCCAAGTCTGTGCAGCACAAACAGAACAGTCCAAATGCAAGCGCGAGCAAGTTTCAATTCAATATTTCAACTGGTTATTTCCCACCAGCCCCGAGACGCACGTTCGGCTCGCCCTCATCCGCTCACTGGAAACTTTCACCTGGCGCTGCGTAAAAAAAAAAATCCAAAAAAGAGCGGAGTGACCTTTCGTCGTCTTTCGTGCGTGCGTGAGAAGACGTGAACGCGTGAGTGGATGTGTGCGAGTCAGCTCCCAGCGTATCTCCTCTGCGCGCTTCACTGTGGTCAAGCGGAAAGTAGTGCGCACGCGTTTCCGGTCGACTACAAAATAAAAGCCTCGGGTAAAACTGGGAACCCCAACGACTCGCATATTTGCTTGAAACATTTGAATAGCCTAATAATATACAGTTGTAAGGAGATGGGGGGGGAGTAGCGTGGGTACGTGTTTGACCTGCAACCAGAGGGTCGCCGGTTCGAATCCCCACCCGAGCGCACACTGTCGCTGTGTCCCTGAGCAAGACACTTCACCCACATTGCCTATGAATGTGATTGTGTGATTGGTGTTTGGTGGTGGTTGGAAGGGTTATAGGTGCAAACTAATTTAAAGAATAATTAAATCAATAGAAAATCTAATAATAATAGGCTACAGATTTTATAGTTTATATTTTGTTTTTGACACTGCATATCACTGGCCCAATCCAATAGTCTTAATCACAGAGTGGAGCAGCTGGTTCGACCTTCTACATCTAACATCTCTTTGCAGGAAAACCATATTGTGTATGTTTTTGCTATACAAATGGCATAGGGACATGGCTGAAGGTCCTATGGGAGTTACAAGAGGCACGTTAGCTTGTGAGTAGTGCCATATAGTGGTGCCTATAGAGACCCTTTAAAATGTTTATCATATTGAATGTTCAAAATTCCAGAATGAAGGCAACTGAAGCAAAAGTGAGTTTACAAAAAACTAGGATTTGTGGAGAGGGATAGATCAATTCTGAGCATACAATGTAAAAACCTTTGTGGTCTTCAACATTTCTGTGAGGACTTGGCAGTGAAACCTAAAAATCCGAGCTGAGATGCTAACTGTTACTAATTAAATAAACATACAGTGTGAGGTACACTCACTAATGTTTCCTAACCAGGCTCTGACATCACCTACATGTAGCAGAGTGCTTGTCATTTGTCAAAACTATCTTCATTTGCAATATTTTGTGGCTAATTTTAGTTTCTCCATTGAAAATGTATTATGGTCTTGCCTCCAGCTGCCCTCCATTCCTTTCTGTTTACAAACTTTGAAAGGGTCTATAAGTGACACACATGTAGATGGAAGGAAGGGGAGTTATACGATATATTAAGATGTAAGATATTCACTTTAAAAGACCTTTAACTAACACTTTTAACTTGTCAAAATACTGAATGTGATAGATCGAGCTATAGTAGCCTGACCTATCAGACCACATGATGTATAGACGTTGAGTAATTCATAATTGAACTATAACTTTTGGAAATGTCTTTTACTTTGTGACTGTTCCGGTGTGCAAGACGCGCAGCTTGACGCGCGCCGGCTGAAGTGGGAGATTCCGCGCGGTTGCCACACAGCCTCTTTCTCCGAGCGTGTGTGTGTGTGTGTGTGTATATATATATGTATGTGTGCATGTGTGTGTGTTTGTGGGTGCGTGCGTGTGTGTGTGTGTGTGTGTGTGCGCGCGCGTCTCTCTCTCTTCTGTCTCTTTCGCCCACGCTGCTCTCTGCGTGACGCAAATCCGCGCGTGGGCGGACACACGGGGCGTGGGAGGCTTTCTGCACGGAATACCAAACACAGGCAGGTTGAACGCCCACGTAGGGACAGGCACTCTGCACACAGCCTCGACAACTCTCTGCTTCTGCCGTTTCTGTACCTCCGCACTCACCGTTGATGACAGTTATGTGGCACTAAACTAAATGAGTTCTACTTTTGCCACGTTAGCTGATGGAGCTGAGGGCTGTGGTAAAGCTGCCCTGTGGCTCAAGGTGAAGTGTTTCAAATACAAGATATACACTCCATGGACTAACGTGAGTCATGAACAAATATGAAGCAGATCTCTGTTTAAATAGATGACTAACCTTAACAAATAGACTAGTAGACTACAGTCACTTATCACAAAACACCAGACACTTAAAAGAACTAGTTTGGGGCCATTTACACATCAACACTTAAAAAATTCTGTTGCATATTCATTTTGCATAGTCATTCTAACAGAGGGACTGGGCCAGTGAACTGCAGTGTTTTATTAATTCATATTTTGACAATTCATATATACATGATATAAATATACTCTTCTACACATTGTTGTTTTGACAAACTTAAATAAACTAAGCTACAAAAATAAAAAATACAATATGAGTTTACCTGCTTTTGTATATGCATGTGTTTTTAGTGTCACCATTTTACTAAGAATAGCAAATTTAAACCATTGACCCCTATTTACACTCAATGCCTAAAACCCATCTATGCTAAGACTGCTACTTCATTGGTTGACCGTTAAACCACCAGTAGCTTGGTATAAAGTTGGGTCTGGTCCCTCGCTCATTTGTCTTTATTTACAGACAGACCAAATCATGAGCCGTGTTGTTAGTCGTGTCATATACAAACTTTGCTAACGTGACCTTTTTGCATATATGTGTGGTTTTTAGCGTCTTGTCTGGCGTTTCTGATCAGTTTACTATACATCGATGAACTCCATTGAATTGAACCAGACTAACATCTTTGTATAGAATAGGAAAATAATTAGTTGGGGCTGGCCAGGCTAAGCCACCTGTGGTTTGGGATAAAACATATACCCTTCAACTTTACAAAATGCTTTTTTGCGATTTAATACAATCAAACCCTGTGTGTAAGGTATAGTCCATGAAGCTAAATTAACCAAAAAATCCAATCCACAACTGAATTATTGTCAGCCCCAAAGACAGACAAGGTCACAATATCAACACTAAATAGCATTAATACTAAGTATTAAGGCTTAATACAATCTGATCACAATTTTAATGGTCGCAGTTAGCAAAAAGGCTAACATTTTTTAGGCGATATAATATCCTCTTATCTTGGTTTAACCTCTACAAACTGTTCTAGAAGGTATGTGATTCTTGTGGAAGATTAACAGAATTTTAAGTGTTAATGCTTCCAGACAGATTTGCTGCGAACTGAATCTTGGTTTAAACAATATCATAAATCTAATCACAATATTAGTCAGAATTTTTTTTTTAATCGTGCCACCCTACTAAGTAATAATGCACACTCTGTTCTCAACAATAACACGCCTAGGAATAACTCCCCAACTCAAAAAGTCTAATATTTGCCCCTCTGATAAAACATTAGTTCTGTGGGAGCTATTTCAGGGAATCAGGCCAGCCTCTGTCAGTGCACACCCCGGGGACTCAACCAGGAAGCTTTACACGACACCCCCCCCCCGCCTCAAACCCAAAGCGCCAACAAAAATCAAACTCTTTCCATTTGTCTCCTTTGTTTGGCTGGCACTGACAAAACTCGTGCTTCTGTGTGTGTGTTTGTGAGTGTGTTGTCACTGTGCGTGGGCGGACGGGGTGTGACTGCCTCGGCTCAGATCCTCTAATTAATTTCAGAAGGAAATCTAAACAAATATGAAAAGGATAAAGCGCTGATCACAATTCTAAGTCTCAAAAGGCGACCAAAGTCCCACAAGACACACTTCAATGATTTACTGTGATTAGTGGTGAATACAAATCCCTGCAGTTTCCTCTTAGGTTACTATGTCTACCAAATAAAAAAGTTCAATCAACGAATTTATCAGTTTTTCCAATGTCTTGATAAAAATTTGCTTCATAACACAAACAAAAAAACAGCAGCATACCTAGTCTCATATCTCATAACCAACCTGAAATCATTATAGTATGTAGCTTCAAGGTTGAAAAACATCAATGTGCGACCGCCAGCAATTCATTCCATATTAACACAATGTACTGCAGTTCAACTATGTTAAAGTATATGTGAGGTACGTTTTTATATGGGTTAAAGCGTGGGCTACAACAGTGGTTCTCAAACACTGGGTCAGGACTCAAAAGTGCCAACGTTTTCAGTAAATTCACCAAACATTTTTCAGTTCAATAAAACCTGTTGGTAAGTTAAACATCATTAAAACGGCAATAATAGATTTAAAATTAAATTGGATAAAAGAGCATTAAATAAGATAAAATAATTATTAAAAATAATTAGAATGCCAGAAAACACCAAACACATAACAAAAAAATAGCAGAATAATGCTAAACCGAGCTAAAAAGTTGGGTCGCGATTATTATGGGCAAACAAAATTTGGGTCCCCTGAAAAAAAGATTGAGAACCACTGGTCTCCAAGACGTATCGATATATAATTAGCTTGTAGTATGCGTTGTTGTCAAAATTGACACAGAAGTTACCCAGCTCTTCAAATTCAGAAGATACTAGTCATTCTGCAAGTCTTTGTTAATGATGGGTTTTCCACATCTATTTAACGGCAGCAGTTGGCAGTGGATTCCAGTCCACCCCCGGTCCCCGTGTGTAAACGAGGTCTAAACCTGGACTTTAGTCTGGATCAGAGGAGGACTGATCTTTCCATTGACCTCATACACCATGCATGGACACCACCACCACCCATCCACACACACACACACACACACGCACACACACACACACACACACACACACACACACACACAGCCCTACCCTGTCTGTGTGTCTGGGAGGGGCTGTGGCTGTAGGAGTAATGTGCCCACGCTGAGGTCGGCTCACACCTGCCTGTTCACACATGTCCACTTATTTCACACCCTTACATTGACTCCTGATACTAAAACAAGATGTTTTTTCCACAAGAATTGTTGGATAAAAACATAGATAAAACATGACAAACTAACTGAGCCACTAACCCAGATGTTTAAGTCCTGATTCCTCAACATACTCAGACAGACAACCATTCACACTCACATACATTCAATATAGGGACAATTTAGATTGACCAATTTTTCTTAACGCATGCATGTCTTTGGGCGGTGGGAGTAAGCCAGAGTACCTGGAGAGAACCCACGGTAACACGGGGAGGACATGCAGACTCCACCCACTATATTATTACTTCAGTATAATGAAAAATAAAGAAAAATTACTTACTTTTTTCATACTGTGTGGATTATCAAACTGTTTAAAAACAACTGAGCTGTGTTTGACCTTGAAGCGACTTTACCACCTGTATGACAAACTTTGACATTAGACCTCCAACAAGGACATTCGCTCAATCTTGCAATGCTAAAGGTTACGCATTTCCTATATTCGACTTTGTTAAAGACAGAACTGGAGACAATGGGAGACAAAAACCACTTGCATGTGGGGGCTTAAACTCCTGCTTTTGGCACCGTCAGAACAACCACCACCTCCCCACCCAAAAAAAAAAAAAAAAAATGAAAAGGGACACTACATGACAAGCACTGCCACTGCCTGGAGACTCCATCACTCCGCCTTCTAGAGGATAAACTTGGATAAAAAGGCTGTGTTTTTTGGTGTTTCACGGGGAGGGGGGTGAGTTGGGGGGGTGCGTGGGCGAGCGGGTGCGGCAGTGACAGGGCGAGGGGATGACAGGCCCGGGCGTGGGTGTGCCATTGAAATGTGTGTCGGCCTCAGAAGGGGGGAAGGAAAAGTAGAGACTATGCAACTATAGCGTCTCCTGAAAAGTCAAATCTAGATCAAATATATCTATGTGGAGGGGAGGGGGTGAGGTGAGGGGTGGTGGGAGGATGATTGACAGGTGGAAATATAGGCTTGTAGGTGTAGCTTTTGCTCGGTGGATTTGAGGATTTGGGATGGGGTAAGTGCTTAAATAAAAGATGGAGGGAAGAGGGGTAATTGGCATCAGTGGATCAGTTAGTAGAGTGGTCGCCAGATGGTTGGGGGTTCAAATCTTACTCCAACCTGGGCATTGTGTCCTTGAGCAAGACACTTGACCAACATTGCTTATGAATATCAATCAATTATGACGTGTCTTTGAGTGTCTAGAAAAGAGCTATATATAACCAGTTTATTAATGTGTTCAGACAGTAAAATGTGGGGTGGCAGAGTGGTTAATCTTTCTTCACAGCCAGGAGATCTTTCCTTGTGTGGAGTTCATCCACGTGTAGGTGCAAACCCAGTTGATCTATGACATTGTCCAGAATGTCCCGAAAATAGAAGAAGAGAGAGAGCAGGGACCTCACCAAAAGTTAGTAATTGTATTTTTGGGTTAATGTGTCCTCTGCATTTGATCCATCCCTCAATGTCGCTGGGGCGACCTGTCATGAGCAGTGGGCAACCTGCCACCCAGGGAAGCTTTTTCAGATCTTGAGCCAGGATCTTAGCCAGGATGTATCTATAGTTGGAGGATTAGCCTGTTGATCATGTTATATAGGTCGGGCCAATGCAGAAAACATTCCCGGACACAGGTAGAACATGCAACATAATGTTTTGGTCTAACTTTAGTATCGAAATCTCAAATAGTCTTCATCCACTATATTTGCTGTAAGTTTTCACCATGGATTTAAGTTACTTTGAAAAGAGTGGGCTGCTGCTGCTGCTGTGAGCGGCTTATGTCTGACAGAACACGTGTGCAGCGCGGGGGCGGCCCGTGTTCCAACTGCACCGTGTGTCTGTGAACGCATCATGAGGAGGGGGCGAGGATGTGTGTGTGTGTGTGTGTGAATGCATCATGAAAGGGGGGGTGTGTGGGTGGGGAAGGCGTGGGCGAGGGTCATGTGACACTAGAAAAGTTTACTGCAGCAGATATAGGGACAGCATGAGGGAGGTAAACAAATAAATACAAAATAATAAGCACACTTTATCAAGGTTAGATTACAATGTACAGTTCTTAAAGAGTTGGGCAACAGATCTAATAAATGTAGGATAAGGGCGAAAAGCTTGAAAATAATTTGGGTCGGTTGGTTTTAGCTCCTGAGAAGGCCAGCGTCTCAGCATACAAGATGACTCGTGTGTTATTGTTGACCTTTTCTGTTGTGTGAGTCACTGCAGTGGACACATTCATATGAACAAAGTGCAGTACTCTATTATACATCATATAAATTGTTTTTGTTATTTTGTATATACGTCACACTTTAGGATGCTCTTTTGACCTAGAGGAGATTTGTACATTTTAACACTTCAGTACACAACAGGGCTTCTTTGATTGTGAGTGACCCTTAAGTAAATTTTGAAATTTTGAATCTCCATAAAAATAAATACATTTCCCTACCACCATTGCGTACTGCTGTTGTGTCCTTGAGCAAGACACTTCACCCACTTGCCTCTGTGAATGTGTCTCTATTAGCACCTGTGGTAGAGGTCGCTCACCACCGCCGAGTGTGACTAAAGAGTGAATGATTCATATATTTGTAAGTAAAGGTCTACAGTGGAGCCTTCTAACAGTGGCGAATGTAGAGGGAGGGGATTTGCCCACAGCCCCCCATCACAACACTACTGACATCTGTCCCCACACACTGCAGTCAGACAGAGAGTGTGAGACCACCTCCTACTGCAGATTTATTAAAGGTCACACAAGTTCAATTTTGTGGTGGCAAGAAAACCTGACTACGTTGTGCATAAACATCTGATCATAAACATCTACTATTGCCTGGAGCTAATCACTGCAACTATGGGCCTAAGGCAGGGCAACAACACACTATACCTGTCAGATAATCTTCTTATTAGGATTTAGAATAATTACATTTCCCAAAACAGTATTTTTTTGTTCATTGTCAACTCTTAGTAAGACCAAATACCCCAAATAGTTCTTACCCAGAATGATATCCCATCTTTTTTTTAAGATCCAATGACCAGTTGCAGGGCTGATACAGGGACATACTCTTGGGAGGTGAGTGGGAACCAGAGAGGAGAGAACCCACATACTCCATTCATAGAGCTTGTGTGTTAGCCAGCCCACCCTCTTTAATCACTTCTTTATTCAGTCCCAGAAGTTGGACAGTTCATTTTCATCAAAAAAACGATCTCCATTTGGAGCTGCCTTCCAAATCTTCTCGAAAACATTGGGCGTGAGCAGAAGTTGAGCGTTTGAAGTGGAGCCACACATTTTGCATGATTACGAATGAGGAGTTTTTGATCCGGAGCCAGCAGGCACGAAAAACAACAGCATCCAGGGATTAGTCTGCCCCCCACTCACCCGCCCACGGCCCACAGAAGGCCCCGACTCAATTATAAGAAAACCTCTGCAACTTATAGGGCCGCTCGTACAAGTACCCACCTCGGACTGCCCACGCCAGCACAGCAGCAAACTAAAAATCTGGAATGATCACACCAAGGGTATACCAAAAGACACAAACTAGAGGGGGCAGATAAAAAGTAGGATAGTAAATGTAAAATACAATGTTTGCTCGAATTAAACCTACAATATCAAAAATAAGAATGTGTGTGTCTTGGGAGCAGTCTGCAATTTAGGATCACTTCTAGTTCAGGGTATGTCTAGTTTTAAATGTGACTGTCAATGGCTCAAATCTCACAACTGATAACCACATTGATATATATTTTTCCCTAGTGGGATCCAAGGGTATTCCCGGAGTCTTCTTTCCTTCCGGACTCTGCTGCGGGTCATTTCCTCGTCTCGTAAAAACAGAAAGTTACCGTTGAGGACAGCCCTGGTCAAATACAAATGATGTTGACACAAACGGGTGAATGGAGAGACATGCAAATCTACTGTGGTTATAGACAGGTCAAAGAAAGACATTGATAGAACAAACAAATGTGAAAGCAGTACCTGATATTTTCACTTTGTATTTGAGCAAAAATAATTACTCAGAGAAAACTCAGACTCCGAGACCCTCCGTGGACTGTATTATGAGGGTTTTTGTGTTAGAGCCCTGGTCACTTTTTTTAACCAATCACACCCTACCACAGGAGAACTCTGACTTGTCGATGTTTACGTATGAGGCAGTGTGAGACCATGATAGATGGAAGAGAGGGAGAGGGAAAGGAGTGGCTCATTCAAACTTGATGTTATATTTTTTTTTTGCAGTTTCACAAAATTGGGTCCAGCGTATACATACCTAGTGTTCTTCTAACAACTCATCATGTTATTCAATTCTCACATGTTAAGCCAATTCTCTTTCCTGTTAGCTCTCCTTTGAGACTGAAATGTCCCAGTACTTCATCCATTCATAATTTTTTAAATCAAAAGCTCCCTCAGACACTATGCATCCACACCTCTGTATATTTTCAATGTAAATATGTTTTAGTCTCTTGGCTGTAGTGAGATGTGAAGTGTGGGGGCGTCCGGGCTCGGGGTGGGGCCGCACCCGGCAGTTGGACCTCCTCCCACTGAGGCCTCATCGTGGGCGTCTTCTATGGAGCAATTGATCTGAGCCAGGACAAAGTGTCTCTGTGCGTCTGAGAGGACAACAGCAGGCTTCGAAGGGGATACAATATACAGACATATTCATAAACATATCCGGATACTCATATTGAAGTTATTTTTTGCCATCCTACTACCACCATTGTTTTTGTTTTTGTTTTTTATAATAGATTGTTTGTTCATTATATATACATACAGTACATTACTAAAGAGTCATATTCATATTCTCATTACACTGGCTGGAGATTTCCCAGCAGCAACTATGGGCCTTAGGCAGGTTCACAGTTGCTTAAAATGAAAGTGTGGTTCAAGACGTAATTTTCCAAATCAGGCAAAACACATATATATACACATATACTTTTTATATCTATAGGCTATACTGTATATTTGATCAGAATGAAATCCATTGTGTTCATGAGCCATTACTGCATTGCTGTCATATCATATACCTGTAGTCAGTCCTGCCCCTGACAGTGACCGGACATACTGTACACTATTTAAAAAAGTGATTCATTTTGTCTAATACAATATGTCACACAATATAATGTGCACAGATCCCCATGTAAAACCCAAAACACATTATATTCCCCCTTGTTTATTATATGCTGATATATTATGGTAGAAGATGATAGTGTGGCCGTTCTTTTCTTGATAAAACCATCTGTAATGTGATTATAGGAACAGAATGGAGCAGAGCAGGCCTGTAATGGGCTTAAGATGTTTTAGACGACATTACTGAGAGTCTGTCAGCACACTGTGAAATGGAAGAGAGCCCCGAGGAACGCACCGAGTCAGCCCAAACCACCCCAGCAGCAGAACCATCTCCTCCATCACCACCTCAGCAGCAGAACCATGTGTTGCCGACTGTAAGGTTGGTGGTTCAATCATTGTCTGGTACATACTGCCACTTTGTCTTTGGGAAAGACACTTAACTACGCACATCTGGGTTAGATGAGCTTGTGTGCTGGGTCCAAAAATGTGCAAAAGTCAAAATACAAAAAGCAGGATCCACGCAACACTCTCCTCCATCACCACCTCAAATAGAGCTCTATTTGTTGCACTCTCCTCCATCATCACCTCAAATAAAACTCTATTTGTTGCACTCTCCTCCATCATCACATCAAATAGAGCTCTATTTGTTGCACTCTCCTTCATCACCACCTCAAATAGTGCTCTATTTGTTGCACTTTCCTCCATCACCACCACAAATAAAGATCTATTTGTTGCACTCTCCTCCATCACCACCTCAAATAAAGATCTGTTTGTTGCACTCTCCTCCATCATCACCTCAAATAAAACTCTATTTGTTGCACTCTCCTCCATCATCACCTCAAATAGTGCTCTATTTGTTGCACACTCCTCCATCAC
>JAVQKC010124678.1:0-11142 GCA_036025475.1 Philypnodon macrostomus
CGTCCGCAGATCCTAGCTGTGAACGCGATAACTCAAAAACGAATTGCCGGATAATTTTCAACATTTGCACACAGGTGCATTCCTTCGATTTGGGTACTTCTTCGATCAATATTAATTAAGTAATTAATTAATAACTGGCCAAAACTGTGAACGCAATAACTCAAAAAGTCTTTGTTGGATCTTTTTCAACTGTTGCACACAGGTACATATCATGAATATACAGAACTGGATTGAGTTTGGTACATCTTCAATTAATGACAATTCAGTAATTCACTAATTAATGTTTGATCCACTTTTATTGAGCCAATAATCCTGCTGAACACAAACGAAATCTCATGAATGTTGTTACATTGATCCGAGCAATTGTATACTTAATGTACATAGGTGTTACATGTTATAGTGATTTAAATGCGTTTTGATTGTGGCTATCTGTTGCTTAGGGATACCATTCCTACTGTTTCATTCTAACAGAACAGTAGTTTGATTGAGGTGATGGAATATGGCATGGTAGAAGTGTCTGGAGTTGATATTTTAAACTGCACTTCTCACTTCCTACTTCAGTTAAAATTGCATCTCTTGTCTTGTCTTTGCAGGATAATGCTGAAAATGCAAACGTCAACTGTGTCACCTGTGACCAACACTACAGCCACTAACACCACCACCATCAAGTCTAAAGAACAAGTTCTCATCCAGAGTGAGACTCTTCCTTCTTTAGCACTATGATTTTGTTTATTACTGTCCCACAATTGCTATTGCAGCTGTAGTTGACTCTGTTTTCGGCCAGTTTATTCTGCATGGTTTTGAGATAATATCCTGTCACATGAACAGAAATATCCCAGAATTTGGATTCAATTTCAATTAAATTCAATTTTATTTGTATAGCCCTATATCACAACAAAGTTGCCTCAGAGGGCTTCACAAAAAGAGATGTATGTAAACAACAAACACACAAGACACAAACAAAAGGACTGTCCCAGGACATCCCCTGTCCTTAGACCCTTCATCACGGCAAGGAAAAACTCTAAAAAACCCATTTATGGGAAAAAGAGAAACCTTAGGGAGAACCACATGATTGAGGGATCTACTCCCAGGACGGACAGGCTATAGATGTGTCCAGGACTGATGGATGAAGTCCTTGTGCTGAGAGCTCATAATGTGTGTATGGATGCAGCAGGTTTAGGGGTACATCCAAGTGAATGAGGAGATGCAGCAGGTTTGGTTGTGGGTGGGGGGATCCAGATGAGAACACAGACACAGAGGCGATCAGCTACCCACTGGGACATCTAACAGCAAGCGAGGCATCTGAAACAATATCCACTCCCCCAAGAGGGAGTGGGACAGGACAACAATGTGAATCACAATGAACTAATGATAGATAGAACTTAACAATGTAAAAAGTGTAGAAATTAAGAGAGTCAATAGTAAAAAGTGTAAGGTGTAGACATTCAGAGACAGAGAGACTCAACAGTGTAGAATGAAGAGACAGAGAGAGACTCAACAGTGTAGACGTGAAGAGAATGAAGAGAATGAAAGAGCCAAAGGAAAGTGCTCTGTGCACCATACTTCCCCCAGCATCTAGCTCCTAATGCTGCATAGCTCATCTATCCCTGAGAAAGAACTCTGAGATCAACCCTGTTCTTTAGCTGTCCTGGACATAAGCTTTCTCATAAAAGAAGGTTTTGAGTCGAACCTTGAATGTAGAGACTGTGTCTGCCTCTCTAACATGAGCTGGATGTTGTTAAATCATACATGAATGTCTGTAAATCACTAATTTGTTCTCTGTTAGGGTCAGTGTTGCTAAGCTACTAAACACAGGGTTGGGTTGAAAATATGCAAAATGCAAATCCTCCAAACGAGCCACAAACAGCATTTTTACCCTGCCTGTGTGTGCCTTTCAGGTTCTGGGGCCATGATTGCAGTAATTGTTGTAGGAATCATCATTATTCTCACCGCTCTACTCGTCATCCTTAAAACATATAACCGGTAAGCACAGATTCCACACATGCAGGCCATTCCGCAAGTAAGATTAGCATCCCCAAAACTAATGATAGCTATCTTTAGCTCCTGCACAGCAGTGACTCAATGACTCATTGCCATAGAGGATGTGTTTTATGAGTTGTTGTTTTTTACTAGCAGTGAGATGATAATAAAAAAGTCTGAAGCATGCTGTAGTGACTACCTTGCACAACTTTCTAACACTTTGAAGTATAGTTCTTATGACTTGTCTTGGATCACCTATCTATATACAGATAAAAGCTAAAAGCTAAAAGTAATTATATTGGCAAAATGACGATATTATGGAATCACGTCGGTCCGCATCCGGTTCCGCATCCGCAGATCCTAGCTGTGAATGCGATAACTCAAAAACGAATTGCTGGATCGCTTTCAACTTTTCCACACAGGTACATATCATGAAGACACAGAACTGGATTAAATTTGGTACTTCTACAATTAATGACAATTAAATAATTAACAAATTAAAGTTTTGATGCACTTTCATTGAGCCAATAATCCTGCTGAACATAAACAAAATTGCGTGAATTTTGGCACAGTGATCCGGGCAATTATATATTTAATGTATATAGGCAAATTACAGAGGTCAAATAAAGAATGCCTCTATAGCGCCCCCATGTTTATAACCCCTATGGGACACTGGACACACTTTGGCAGAGAGCAATGAAACTTGGTACACTGATTCTCCACATTGTACCCAACATAAAATATTATGATGACCCCACCCTACAACAAACAGGAAGTCTGCCATTTTGGATTGAAATTGGGAAGTCAGGTACATTTGACAGCCTCTAACTTGCACATACAGGCAATGTATTTGACCTCTGTAATTTGCCTATGTACATTAAATATACAATTACTCGGTCATCATAATATTTTATGTTGGGTACAATGTGGAGAATCAGTGTACCAAGTTTCATTGCTCTCTGCCAAATTAAGTGTGTCCAAAGTCCCATAGAGGTCATAAACGCTATAGAGGCATTCTTTATATGACCTCTGTAATTTGCCTATGTACATTAAATATACTATTGTCCAGATCACTGTGCCAAAATTCATGCAATTTCGTTTATTTTCAGCAGGATTATTGGCTCAATAGTTGTGCATCAAAGCATTCATGTATTAATTATTTAATTGTCATTAATCGTAGGATCATTAAACGGTAATTAATTAATTACTTCATTAATATTCATCGTAGAAGTACCCAAATTGATACAGTTCTGCATGTTTATGATGCAATTAGTTTTTGCGTTATTGCGTTCACAGCTAGGATCTGTGGGGCAGGCGTGGGCGCGGGCGCGATTCCATAATATCGTCTTTTAGCCGATATAATTACCCCCCTGCCCTGAACACATCTGACCAATATGATGGCAGTTACCTCTATAGTGCCCCCTAAAGACTGAAAGATGAATGTAGTTTTAGGGAATTTTAAAAAAAATGGCAAAAACATTCTTCACAAGCATCCAGACAAATCCAAAAAGCCAAATAGACCCTTCCCATGTTTGTCATGGTTTGGGGGAGGGGCCTCTTAATTGCTTGTTAACAATATAAAAACCCTTAGAAATCATACAACATCTGATTAAGGTGGCCGATATACACCTTGCTGTCGGGAACGACAGCACAGGCCTAGTTGGCTTTATAAAACAATAATGTATGTATAAGATCTATGGATTTTCTTTACATATTTTTGTACAGGCGAACACATGTCTCCAGAGTGCTTGGAGCCTCATCTAAAACTCGTCCCAAAATGTCCCAGTCTACAGTCCAGAGCCATATGCCTATGACTCCAGTGGGCATCATCTCAGTGTCTGGCAGCATCTCCTTGTCCAGCCCCCCCTCTGAGAATGGATTCATCCTCCCTAGAGCGGAGCTGAGCAGTGTGGTTGAGGATATGGAACAGTTTAGTGCCACCAGTGGCTCCACTGTTGTCACTATCCATGACCTGCCTGGCATGGAAAACACATAGCACTATTGTTTTCTCAGAGACATTATCAGTGTAACTGCAGACTGGATGAAGAAGACATGAAGTAAACAAGTACAGTTCAAGACAATGTTCTCACAGTGATTATGCTTTGTTATGGTGGAACAATACATTTACAGGAAGCACTAGGCTAAATAAAAGCTTCCAAAGTGTCAATGACACAGATGGGAAAAGCCTGACTCTAATTAATTAAGCCTTACAATCATGAATTAAGCATTACAATTATGAACTAGGTCTGAATCATGTCACCTTTGTCTCCATGGTTCTCTTGTGCAGTAATCTATCCATAGGCCTACTGCTTCTGCACTGTCAATGAGTTACCATTGCATCGCACCATGGCCTACTACCCAACTACAGAGACCTATACATCCATGGTAGTCACAGTGTTTACATTGGTCATAAATATTTTGAGTCAGTTATTCATTATTTACTAGGCGCTTAAGGCTTCAATACAGTTATCAATCACCCATAGTAGTGTGAGAGGGATGTGCACAACTCTTGTGTCCTATATAAGGTCAGCAGTGTTCAGTGTAATAAGCCAGTGATGTCTGTCTAACTGTCAGAAGGATGTTAATACCACTGCCAATATATAGAATACAATGATTGGAAAAAGGGTTGTGACCTTACAATGTTGGTTAATATTTGTACATTTCTGTAGTACAGAGTAAACATTTACACAACAACATAATTTAATTATTATTTGTAAAAATGTGGATTGTAGATGTGCTAGGCCTGCTAATAGCCTATGCTGTTTTTCTGTGTCGTGACAAGAGAATATTTGTATGAATTGTTGTTTATTCATTGAGATGAAGTGAATCCTAGTTAATGCCAAAGGAGCCCTTTATTGTCACTCTATGTTTGTATAATTTATGTTTCTATATATATACAAAAAATAACTGTTAATAATAATAAAATGTCAAATTTATTTCACAGTATTGCTGCGTCATTAAATCTCAAGGATTAGCGCAGCGCGCTCTCTGCTGGTTCATGTTTTAATAACACTGAGTAGCCAATGAGCTGCATTCAAGCTCACCAAAACAAGTTGAAACTATGCAGCTTGAATATGCGACGTACGCGACTGTAGCCTTTTGTTTACAACATGGCGTCCCTTGGTGAGTTCATTTAATTTTGCCATCAATACATTAGATTTAACAACAATAAGTAAAATATTTCAGAAACCCCAATGTATCGCAATGACTCATCTGCTAAGAAGAACGAAATACATTTTGGTCTTTTAGCATGTGAACAGGAATAGCATGCTTACAAATGCTAAGGAAGTTGGCGTTGGTATTCCTTTATAGAATGTAGCGTATTTGTAATTTGCGTTTTGCCATTTGTGACTAGACTAAAATGTACTGTTTTGTGATTCAGAAACAGCTTTAATGGTCAGGTAGTACACAGTGCAAACACGGTGGGGTAACGTAGTAATGTGTACTGTAGGTTTTTAGAATGGGCCCTATGAATTACTTAATTGCACTTGGATTGGGTGTGGTTTAGACCTGGACCCTGTTTAGTCCTGGTTTGGAGCTGGTCTAGAGGCGTTTTAGTCCTAGTTTGGTTTAGACATTGTTTCGTTCTGATTTAGACCTAGTTTAAATGCACCGGGTCCCAGTTCAGTTACACTGGCTGCACTGCCCTAATAATACGCCCCTGTGGAAACAATGCAGTCTGCCCTACGGGCTGTGAAGAGAGCGGTGCTGTAAAAAGTGGCAATAAATACATCATTTGACCATTGTCAAGTTGCAAGAATGACTGTTGCATGTCATGTTGTGTCAGTGGAGCTGCTGTCCCTGGTCCTGGTGTCCCTGCTGTGGGGATGCACTAACCCGCTCCTGAAGAGAGGCACAGAGGGAATCGAGACTGTCACTAAGCCCAGCCGAGTGTCCCAGGTCTTGGCTGAGCTCAGGTTTCTATTTCTCAACATCAGGGTAAGACAAGTTAAGGAGGCCTGGAGCCAGCCCAGGATATTTTTTGCTATCCTTTTCTAACTGTTATTTTTTGTTAGTATATACCTTGGTCAATTACAAGTTTGTTGAAACTCCCCCATTTGGTCCCAGATACCCAAAAACCCTTTTTTGCTAGAAGCTTCAAATATAATTTTGAGGGCCTTTAATGTAGTGCCACAGTTACAATATGTTATAATGACCTTTAGTACGAGTAATCTGTCACAATGGGGAATAAAACAAAGTAATGTTTTTGGGCATATTGTTAATCAGTTTTTTTAAATAAATAAACTATTTATCTATCAAATTATGATAAAATTGTCATCACAATGGAAAATCTCTTAAATTATTACATTTATATACTAGGATCAGACTGGTTTATACTGGTGTTCTATAAGGGTCGAGTTGGAACTTGTAATGGACCAAGGTATATACTAACAAAAAATAAGAGTTAGCAAAAGGTAGCAAAACATCCTGATGGGTTGGCTCCCGGCCTAAAATCCAACCATATTTTCTATTGAGGAAGCTTAGTGTGGAGTGTTTGTAAATAATTGAGAGCCAGCACCTTTTCTATTTTGTTTTTTACAGTACCTAGTGCCATTCCTAATGAACCAGAGTGGATCCTTAGTGTACTATTACACTCTATCTACTACAGGTCAGCATCTATTTGTTTTTTTTTTTTTTTGGTTTTTTTTTTACATCAAAATGAATGGCCATGAATTTGTCTCAAAATCTTCCATCACTCATAAAATAACCGACCCTGTTCAGATATTCTCCACGTAACAAAGGAGACAAAGACAAAGCTCCTGCTTTATCCAAACTGGAGTGTGCTGAACTATTTAGAACCAGCGCTCTCACTGTGTACATTGTTACAGATTTGAACATGCCAGCCAGAATTATTTTAGTATAATTTTCAACTCATATTTATGCTAAACCAAGTACATTTGATTGGGTATTGATTTGGAATACATCTTTTTTTCTATCCAGAACTATCGCTTGCTGTTCCGATGACAAACTCCCTGACATTCCTTTGCACCCTTTTAACTGGCAAGTTAATGGGTGAAGACTTTGGAGGCAAATGTAAATGTTCTAAATCTAAAATATTTAAGAACAAATATATTCTGATGAGCACTAGTTTTATTACTACCAACATTTGTAAATTTTGTTAATTTTCTCCCTCTCTACAGGGGCTGTTGTTGGAATGTTTCTGACCATGAGTGGCATTACTCTGTGTGTGATGAGCTACATCAGTTCAGGAGAACATAGTAAGAGTCAGGTTTAGCATATGGGCTTACCTTCTGTGAGGAGCACAAATGTCAATGACACAATGTGTCTAGAGCTCCTCAGTATAGTCAGTGGAGGATTTGAGTGGCTATTTATGTTTAACAAACATTCACCTAGAGCTGACTTACAACTGAGGAAAAAAAAACAAATTACTCTTTATGTTCAAAATAACTGCTTTCAATGAGATAACAGCCCTTTAACAACACTGCAACTTTACCAGCATCCTTAGCTAAACTAAATATATCATGGCACTTTTATTTAAATGCATCTTTGTAAACTTGTAAAGGTTTATGTAAAATGAATTGTTGTACAGTACAGTAACTATATTTTATTGTGAGTAATGAAATTTGTGTTGCAAATACAGTATTTTCTCCCAAAAATCTGGCAATGTCTTCTTTTTTTTTTTTAATGATAAACACTTTGCTGCAACAACCCATAAATGACAATAGAAATATACATACAGTTGGTCCCACTCCCAATTTTCTGGAGAGAATGTATGCGGTCAGGTGCTGATGTTGGAAGACAAGGTCTGGTTTACAGACTCTGTTTTAGACAATACATGCCAAAAGGGCCTCGATGAGGTTGAGATCAGTATAGGCCAGTCAAATTCTGCAACACCAAGCTCATCAAACCATGTCTATAGTCCTAGTTTGTGTTCTGGGGCACAGTTGTGTAGTAATAGAAAAGGGTTTTCCCACAAAGGTTGAAATACGGAATTATCCAACGTAGTATGAATGGGACAGGTGTATCCGTTTTGTTCACAGTAAAATTCAAGTTAAGTAGTCTTGATCTTTGTTAAAAGCAGAATCCTATAAAGAGCCATTCACATGAAAGTACTTAAGAGGAGATTTATATATGGAGTTTGTCTTGGTTACTCTGCTGACGTTCCGGTGAGACTACTCCATTCATCAGCATTTCTTCCTGTTGAGGCACATGATCTGTGGTTTCTGATGGGGACCTCTGTTGACAAACAAAACAATTCCAAATGTCAATAAGAAGCATTATCACATGATATGAGGAGAGAAGGTGGTCAAACCTCAAAGTTGCTTTTTGTTCTTGATGAAGGTATTGACTCTGAGAATATCTGTTTCTACATATAATAAACATAATTTGTTAAAAGCATGTACCTGAGCCTCCTTGTCATTGTTTGCAGTCTCTTGTTTTTCATCTTTTTCAGATGACACCGTCTGTAAATAGTCACAACAAAAGCATTCAATATCTGCACTTTGTATATACACTGCCTGGCCCAAAAAAATGCCACCTGGATTTAACTATGCAAATAGATGCGAGCTTCCTGTAGTTGGTCAGGTCTAGGGTCAGCAACATTATGTGCCCAAAGAATGAGGTCAGTTGACTACCTGAATATACTAAATGACCAGGTTATTCCATCAATGGATTTTTTTCTTGCTTGATATTCCAAGATGATCAAATTGTGAGAGGGTGGTTCAGGGAGTATGAGACATCATTTTCACACATGTCGCCCACCAAAGACTTTAAAATCCCATTGAGATTCTTTAGGATGTGCTGGAGAAGGCTTTGCAAAGTGGTCTGAATCTCCCATCATCAATACAAGATCTTGGTGAAAATATGGATGAAAATAATCTTGTGACATTGTAGAAGCTTATCGAAAACAATGCCACTGCGAATGTGGGCTGTAATCAAAGCTAAAGGCGGTCCAATGCCAGGCAGTGTATTTTTTGTTATACGACATTGTTCCTCTTGCCTGATTTGTGTTATCCAGCAGTAGGTCTGTGTCATTTAATTCTTCATCTTCGACTGTTTCTGCAACTCTCTGAAAAAAGTAACTTGCAGGTTTCAGTCAGACAATGGATGATGAGGAAGTAACTGTCAACTAAATTCTTCAGATGTCAGGGATGATGACAAAAATAAAAAAGAACTAGGCCTACGCTCTGGTCCCCGACAGCAAGGTGTATATCGATGAAATGCCCCCATACAGCTGCCATATCTGCTATGGCACCAACGGGCACCTTAATCAGACATTGTGTGATTTCTAAGGTTTTTTTTTTTTACTTTTTGCTGTTTGTAAAGGATGTAGTTTGCCACATTCTACATTCTTCTTTCAGTCTATAGGGGGTGCTATAGAGGTAACTGCCATCAAATTGGTCAGATGTGTTCAGGGCTGGGGGGTAATTATATCGGCGAAAACAGCGTGCGGAATCACGTCGGTGTTCGTCCGCAGATCCTAGCTGTGGTAACTCAAAAATGAATTGCCGGATCAGTTTCAACATTTGCACACACTATAGCGCCCCCATGTTTATGACCCCTATGGGACACTTACTTTGGCAGAGAGCAATGAAACTTGGTACAGTGATTCTCCACAGTGTACCCAACATAAAATATTATTATGACCTCACCCTACCACAAACAGGAAGTCGGCCATTTTTAATTGAATTTGTGAGGTCAGGTATATTTGACAGCCTCTAACTTGCACATACTTTGCCCGATTAGGCTCTAACCTGAAATACCAAATTCCCCCCTGGCCCTGAACACATCTGACTAATATGATGGCAGTTACCTCTATAGCGCCCCCTATAGACTGAAAGAAGAATGCAGCTTTAGGGAATTTTCTAAATTTGCCAAAAACATTCTTTACAAACATCCAGACAAATCAAAAAAGTGATTAAGGTACCTGTTGTTAACAGTTGTAGCAGACGTACGTAGCAGACGTACGGGGCAGACGTACGGGGCAGACGTACGGGGCAGACGTACGGGGCAGACGTACGGGGCAGACGTACGGGGCAGACGTACGGGGCAGACGTACGGGGCCATTTTTGCCGATATACACCTTGCTGTCGGGGACGACAGCACAGGCCTAGTTTTGATTTGGTTGTGATTAATTGTGCAGCCCTAAGTCTAAAACTGTTTTGTTCTGGGTTAGTCCAGGATAGCTCTACTTTAGACCTAGTTAAGCTAAGACCTAGGCTCATTTTAGTTTAATAATGGTGGTAATTGGACATCCAAATGTTGGGGGTACTTTCTAAAAACCTATAGGTTTGAATATTCTTTGTCATGTTTTTTTTGGATGGGACCTATTTGATTAACCATACCAACCTGGTCGAGTGGCAGCTCAGTGACTGTATTCTCATCTTCCTGCACCTCCTCAGCACCTCGCACCTCCTCTCTCCTCTTCCTCCCAGCCTTTCTAAACACACTAGGGCCAACTAGAGACAAGACGACAGGTTAACACGTTCCTACAAGAATGAGCCCAAATAGATTTGTGAAGCTGGTTCCTGACCTGCTCCTCTGGTGAGCGGGGGCCTGTTCATGCGGACTTTGACAGGTCTGGAGAAGAACTCTGAGGGCTCCTCGACCACCACTCTGTACCTCTGCTGTGAGGCCTGAGCCGGGCCTGGAGCTTCAGCTCCAGTTGACTTCACCCTTCTGCCGTCTGACTAGAACCATAAAAAACATATGGTTAGGGTTAGGGGTAAAGGGTTGGCATTGATAATAACATAGAAACTAAGCCTGTGCTGTCGTCCCCGACAGCAAGGTGTATATCGGCGAAAACTGCCTCATACGTCTGCCCCATACGTCTGCTACAACTGTTACCAACGGCCACCTTAATCACTTTTTTGATTGTCTGGATGTTTGTGAAGAATGTTTTTGCCAAATTTAGAAAATTCACTAAAGCTGCATTCTTCTTTCAGTCTATAGGGGGCACTATAGAGGTAACTACCATCATATTAGTCAGATGTGTTCAGGGCCGGGGGGTAATTATATCGGCGAAAACAGCGTGTCGGTGTTCGTCCGCGTCCGCAGATCCTAGCTGTGAACGCGATAACTCAAATTGCCGGATCAGTTTCAACATTTGCACACAGGTGCATACCATAAAGACGCCGAACTGTATCGATTTGGGTACTTCTTCGATTAATATTAATTAAGTAATTAATTAATAACGGGCCA
>JAVQKC010124728.1:0-19375 GCA_036025475.1 Philypnodon macrostomus
CCTCATGATGTCCAAAGAAAACAGTTAGAGCTGCCCACTGCAAAGCCAGGTGAATCCCATCACTCATGCTATAGCCACTAGTTCCCAAGGGCTATGTTCAGCATCTATAAAGCTGCTTCTTATGTGGTTTCTCTATATTATTTATTATTTTGACATTATTTTTTGATAAAAGTTTGATGAAGTTGTATACCTGCTTCAACTGGACTGGAATGGCTTAGGTTTGTTAGGTTAGTCATGCAATTCAACATCAAGCTTAATAAATCTTATAAATAATAGGGTAGTTGTCACCATCAGGTTTTAAAGCAGTCATAATGTCAATGAGTGCAACACAATGACCCACCATAACTCTGTGTTTCTCATGTAGCCAGTGTGAAGCGGCACTTGTGGCAGTGAGATGACTAAGCATGGGGCCTGCCGCCTGTGGCACTGCGCAGACATGTTCCATTCTGTCAGACCTCAGTGTTTCACACGATCCCTGACTCTAAGTGAAACCAGTGGGAACGACAGGGGCTCTGCTGCACCAGCCAATCACAGACTGCCACTACAGCTGCAACCTCTTCAAATGTCTTTCTGCAAAGCTCTAAATGGTTTCTCATTGCATCCTGAAATACAGTGAGCCACCAGGATGTGTGCACAATTTATATATTTCCCATCTACACAATACAAGAATACAATACAATACAACATTTTACAATATAGTGATTCATTTATATTTCTTAGGAGAAAAAAAAAAGTGAGTCTTATTGCAGACAAGTGAATTACTAAGCTCTAGTATGTTCAAACCAACCGGAGTCGGGAGGTGTGTGTGGTCTAAGAGCCAAGATTCGCCTTGTGTTCAAAGTCTTCACCACCACCTACTGGTCTCTCACAAAAATCAAGTGTGTACTTGAACATGTATGATCCTATTTAGTCATCCTTTTGTTGCACTTAAGTCCCAGGTTTGTGTCGCTGATCTTTGCCATATCAGCCTCTTCTGTACATCAACATGTATGCTGTGTGTCTGCAAATGTAACAAAACAATCTGATTAAACACATCTAAAATACCTATGGTATAGTGCTGAGGCAGCAGTTTGAAAAGAAGATAACTGCACTGTATTACATATTGATGTGTGGCAGGAAACAGGGCATTTCCTCAAGAGTTCAAAAGTCTATGGCAAGATCACCTTTTACCTTTAATCTCAAATACATTGATAACTAAAACTGTCCTGTTTGATGTGCATACACTAAATGAATTAATGAAAATCCATTAATTAAATCTTGAAGCAAGTGAAGGCCAGATTAAGTGTAAATTAGCAAAGTGCTAATGGCACAACTTCCTCACTGGTTTAAGGTGAAAAATCTTATACCAGAACAAATATAAATTTTGCTCTATCTAACTGAAGAAGTACAGTTTCTTGATTAGTAGTCTAAATCTATTTTAGCTGCTTAGGACAATGCTCAAATTACCTGTGTTCTCCACCATATGATGACTCTACTTCGTTCCATGAGACCTATGTATTCACAAAGAAAATGTCTCACATAAAATATAACAGCCTATTGAATATAATATAGGTTATAACTGAAATATACTGTATAGAAAACTACAGTAACCCTTTTAACAAATGTATTGGCTGTTTGCAAGATGGCACCTTGTGAACATGGTTGTCATCAGCGTAGTACCAGCTCTGGTTCTCCCTGTGGCGGACGTAAGCAGTATAGTGACCAAAAAATGCAGAACCTGAATGCACTACTACAGCATACAGTGTGTACTGGCAGCCGTCTGTCTGAAAGAAGGAGTAAACGTGTTAACTATAACACAATTCTCATATTTAAGAATGATTACCAAACAATCCTACCTGGACTGCATCTGTGGAGAAGGCTTCATTTGCCGTTGCTGAAAAGTCGAAGGTCTCTGGGAAAGTCACCCTGTAACCAAGTTTCTTTGTAAACCCGTCACAATTTCGGTAACGCTTCAATTGCACACACAAGACAGGAGGCAGGGAAAGGAGTCGCTCACCCTAAAACCAAAAGATTATTTTGTGTTTACTTTATATTTTCAAGTATGTCCTTAAACCACACTTACTTGCTTTGATGGAGTCTTGACTTCACATTGTGCACAAAAGAAGCAGTTTATGCCTCTGAGTTCATGATCTTCAAAGAACGATATTATACACTGCTCCTAAAACATGTTATTAACAATATATATAACGTGTAAATTTTCACTCAGATTTAAGTTAAATGACTGAAACAGTGACTAAGTACCAGAGATGTGTGGTCATCCTTCACATGCAGAGGCAGGCTGAGCAGGTAGCTGGTTTTGGTTTGGACTGAGGCACACTCCAGACACTGGACATGAGTCTCCAATGATATCTTATACAAACCCTGGATCTGTTGAGCCTTGTGGGAATAAAATTTGAAATATATAGCCTATACATATTTGTAATAAGGTTGCACACATATTTGGACACCAACCAGGCTTCTGTCATCAATTTGTTTTTGGATCAAGTTCAGAATGAACAGGAAAACCTCGTCAGCATCATGCTGTGTGTTAACTGCACAAATGATTGAAACAATGTCATTAAATCTGTGATTAAAACAGCAGAGTGGTGTAGTTATGTAGGTCTTACGATGAACGCCGTTTCTGTCCAGACACTGCAAAAAGTCTTTGTGTGAAACTGGTTGATCACGTTGCATGGCAAGAAGAATTCTTTTCAGCTGGTCAGGGGCATTATCACTTTGTCTCACGTGAGCTGCTCCCCATCTGAGAGCAGTGGATCAGAAATATACCTATATTATGTATTAGTAGGTTTACAGCAGGGACTGCATTTAATGGGTTATACATTTCAGAAAAAGGGTGCGTTGTGTTTATACTTTGGTTCATTTAGACCCGTTTACCTGTCCAGCAGATTCACTAGTTCCCAAGTGGCAGATAAAGCTTGCAGTAAACTGTTCACACAACAGGAGAGATGGTAGTTTGAAAGACCTCGTATCCCTGTGAAACACATTAGAATCACCATGAAGTGACCATGTGAAAATATTAGCCTAATGGACCTTTTCGTATGAGGCCCGTAGCCTACCGGTATCCCAAAACAATGTACAACATAGGTCCCGTGTAAGGTTTAAATCAATAATAACCAACTGACGGACCCAACAGGTTATGTGATTGCAGGATTGAAACTCACCAGAGAAACGGGAAAATAAAGGAAAATAAGACATCTCTGAAAATGTTGCTTATTGAGTCGTTGAGTTCCTATGGGTTTCCACAGACTTTAAATCCTGTCTACGTCGTCTCACTGACGTTGCACCGTTTTTAGTTTCGTTTTACTAGTTGTTATTCGAGAATCGAAACTTGGTAGGCTCACCGCGGTTGAGAAAAAAATACCAATGTTTTAGTACATACTTGAAATAGGAGTGTGGAATATACAATGTTTAAATAGCTTTATATTCTTGTTTCATCATGACCCACACACTGGTCACTTTAGGTAAACATTCTTAATTGGGGGAAGTTGGGCAATTATTATTATTATTATTTTTTTTTTATTGCCAGCTCATCTATGGTGAAACCGTCATCATATATATTTTATTAGGTGTAAAACATCATTTAAAAACTCTTTTTAATTATTATAACATTTATAGTCTTCCAGCAGCAGAGTAAGGTGCCAACAAAACAGTCCACATCTGTCGAAGTAGTTGATGAAGTTTAGAAATCCACAGGAATGATGATGGCAGAGCTGAAAGCAAAGGCACATACAACTTATGTTATGCATTATCCACGTCTCTCTATATCTCTCTCGTTGTATAATATTTATAAATAAATAACAAATAAATAACAGTGTCTAACCTGGATCCATCCGAATAAAAAGCATGTAGAGAAGAACAGCAAGCAGAAAGACTTTGCGAAGAGAAAATAAGCCGGAACCTGTCGCCAACAGTTTTCGATACAAATATTTTACTATGGCTTCCAGTCTGTTAAGTACATTCCCTGTAAAATATAAAATACAAAAAAAGTAAAAAAAAACAGAAGTGATTTTTCTGTGAATTAAAATAAATGTAACACCTTGAGGCTTCGTTGTTATTTGAGAGGTCTCAGAGATTTGACCGTCTGTAGAAGTTTGGACATGTTGATGCTCTTTTTCCTCCACAATGTCCAGCGATGTCCGTCTTTGTTCCTCAGTTAATGCACAACTGCCCACTGTTCCCAAAATCAGCTCTCGTGCCTCTTGAGTGTGCCCCAAGGGTAGAAGAACATAGAAGAGGTACAGCTCGATGACTGTCCCAAACCCTGCAGCTCTGCTGTTGGACAAGCATTGTAACCAAGCCCTGGCTACATCCAGCATCACGCCTGCCTCTCCCACATTGGAATAAAGAAGTATGCTGAAATAAAAACACAAATAAACATATGAGTTCAAAATATAAACTGAGCAAAGCAAAATAATAATAATGGATTGATTTATATTGTGCTTTACAATGCCCAAGGCCTTCTCAAAGCACTTACATATTATTATTTTTTTTTTGTATTATCATTCACTCCTCAGTCACACCTGACCAGTTTCCGACCACCACCAAACACCAATCACACAACCACATTCATTCATAGGCAATGTGGGTTAAGTGTCTTGCCCAGGGACACAACAACAGTAAGTGCTTGGACGGGGACTCGAACCACCGACCCTCTGCCACTGCCGCAAAATCTACAAGACTTTGTGTTTTGCAATTGACTCTCCTATAATAATTTACATTCTATAATAATTTAAAGACAGTAAAAATACACAAAAATATACATTTGTCTGAGTGCAGCCCTTAGAAGATTTTGTATTTCTTTGTTGCATCAGAGCATCTTTATCGTTTATCACAGGTGATGCATCATTAGTTATTCATTGAGTGTAAGAATAAACTAAAATAAATCTAGTTAAGTGTAATTTAATGTGTTTGCTCCAGTGTTTCAGTACCACATCTGCATTAGTTTAGCTGGTATTTTCTCCTGGCGGTCATACTTCTGCAGGACCCAAGGAAGGACACGCCGCCATTCGTTTAGTTCAGCCAGTGCCTGAATCCCTAAGAGGCAAAAGCCAGCCCGGATGTCTTCAGACCTATGAAACAGAATATTATAATAAAAGTATGATCTAAAACACAAAATGGTGGGTCTTTTCACCTGTCGTCCTCTTGATCGCTGTTGGACAAATTGTGCAGAGCTCTGTCGCAAGTTTCAAAAACAGCCTCGAAGTCTTTGTGCACAATAAACTGCTCTGCAACTGAGTCCAACAAACCAAGCATTGGAGATAAATCCGAGGAGAGCGCGGTACCTGTGGCGAAGCTGTGAAGCGATGCCATGTTGTTACTAGATGCGTTACTCATAGTATATCATAGTATACTATAGCTATCATAGATCGATAAAATAGGCAAATTCAAATTATACTTGCACCACAGCACTTAGTTTATTTCTAAATTCAGTAAACTCAAAGTAAAGCTTTGCTCACTAGCCATGTTTACTCTACGTTTTTTGTTTACATTCCACTTCCTGGATGAAGACGAATGGCCAATCAGGGTTCACGTTGTTACGCTCAGACATTAACCAATCACGTCGCAGTTTAGAGGCTCCTACCTTTACTTGTAAACACGTGCAGGGTTTCACACACGACTCGTTAAATAAGACATCTTTAGGCTCTTTCGTCACGTTTTGTAAGTAGCTTTGAGTTTTATATAATTGTTGTACGTTTCTTTAACCATGTTGTGTGTTCTTAGATAGCGTAATTGTACTCCTTTTTGTGTTTGCTAAATAGCTAACGCAATCCGCTAGCAAAACGTGGATGTTTTATGATTTAGATCCATGGCTAGAACTCATGTAACTGAATACTGGGCAGTGGGGTTTTATTAAAAATGCTCTCAATTTATGGTTCCCAGAAATGTCACGATGGTGTTTTTTATTTACAGAAAGACCAAATGGCAAAAAGTCTCAGAAGCAAATGGAAGAGGAAGATGCGCGCAGAGAAAAGGAAGAAAAATGCCCCTAAAGAGCTGGCCCGTCTCAAACAGGCTCTGGGTGTAAACGTGAAAGATGAGGCTGTTATGACAGACATCCAGGACATCGCTACTGTGGTGACAGCTGAGAAGATCAAGAAACAGACAGATGTGGAGATGACGGAAGAATCAGGAGATGGTGCTGTATAGTTTTTTATTTATGCCATAAATATGACACTAACTCTGTGTATTGTATTAGTTAGTCTTCAGTGGGCTGCAATACATAATGTTTCCTTTTGTTTTAGGTGTTAAAATGGACCTTGACAGCAAGCGCAAAAAGAAAACGATGCTAGATGAACACGGACAGTATCCTGCCTGGATGAACCAACGTCAGGCCAAAAAACTCAAAGGCAAGAGGACGGCTAAGAAAGGTGGATCGGGCAAAAAGAAGAAGGGGATCGCTTGGTAACACTAGACAACAAAGACTTCTTTTGCCTTAAGTACTGTAGAAATCCTCCGCTCTTGGATTAAGTCGTGGTAACAATGACATTTACACCCAAATGGATCTGCTTCAATAATCAAGTTACTTATGGTGTCCTTCTTTGAAAATACTTTTACTATGGTTTATGTACTTGGAAAACTCGTATACAATTACATATATATATATATCAATAAGTATGTGTCGATATGTCAATAGAAAAAAGGTAATGAAGTAAAAGATCAACTCTGTACTTATGACTTCCGTTGTTTATAATTGAGACCGGTTTTAACAAGAAACTCAGATAAAACTAAATACAATGTTGAATCAGTCAGTGTTTATTTTTTAAAAGTCTTATAAACGCAGTAGTCACATTATATTAAATTACTATAAAGATTACAAAAAGCATTCAGAGATGTACTCACACAGTACTTTCTGAAAAGCTTTAATGTATCGCACAGCCTACCACTATATTATGTGAGCACTAAATTAACTCAACATAGGCGGCTGGGAACAGGCCGATGCGTCCATGACATTGTCCCTTCCACCAGCCTTCGTCAATCATCTCCACATTTGTGATAATGTCGTCAGGGAAGAAAGAGATCTCATCGTCAGCCTCTGTGTTAAAAGTGTAAAAATGTTACAAATGAAAAGTGGTGTTACAGAACAAATCTCTGATAATTCAAAAGAACTTACCTCCCTGATAATCATAAAGAGCTTTCACCCTCAGGCCACACGTTAGATCTTCATAGTCATTGTCTCCCTCTTCTAAAGATGATGAACCAGATCAATAAACGATGGATATATTTTAAAGTGCTGTATTACACTAACCTGAGATTTGAGGAGTCGGTTGTGGCTCAGCTAGGTCATCGTAATTGCCCTCGTCATCGTCCTCGTCCACATCCACCTCTGCTGTCCTCTGAGGAACTGGAGGAGCATCCAGGAAATCCTCTCCACGTGCAGGCAGTTCTGGAGGCTCTTCATAAAGAGATTCATCCTGCAAATGCATACAGTATATATGTATATTCCTAGACAGTTTGAAGCACTCAAAAGGTCGCTAAACGTACTATTTGCATTCAGCTTATTTTAGATTTTACCTCAGGTTCCTCTTCTATCTTGTGGTCATCAGTGTAGAGGTCTTCACATTGTTCAGCTGCATACAAATCTGAAGCTTTTGGAGGAGGACATTTTTCTTCTCTGCTGCTCATTTCCTGAAATAAGCACAATACATTATTCCACTGTATAATAAAAAAATGGACAACGGTTGCAGGCCAAGCTGGAATTTGAACCTGGGATGATCCAAATATGTCCCACACCAGTATTTGTATTTCTTACCTGCTCTCTGAGTTTGGCTTCCTCTCTCTCTTTGGTCTCTCTGGCCTGCCTTTTGGCTCGTTCCTCACCTGCTTTTCTTTTCCTCTCGTCGTCTGCTGCTTTGGCCATGCCCTCGAAACGGGCCTTGAGTTTGCCAGCACCTACACTTGCTGAATCAAATGCAGATATTATTGCAGTTAACATTACACAAAGAACTGGGTTTCACTGTCAGATACTTACAGGTCTCCACTGGCACTGTCCTTTCATAAGCAGAGGTGGGAGAGTCTATATCGGAATAGCCAGCTGCACTCTGAAGGCAGTTGTAATGATAACAGATAATAGACAGTTTCTTTACAAAGACTGGTCAAAAATGGTGTTAAAGAGAGAGTGCTCACAAAGGAAATTATATGTTTAAATAACAGCTTGAATACGGCAGTGTAAAAGATGCTGACCTTGTCCATGCGGTCTGTTTGTACTCCGTATTGACCTCCAAATCCTGCCGAATAATCTAAACGGGGAACGGTTGAGTGAGTCTGATGCCCATGTGTCCTCTGACAAAAAACAACTATTTCCTCACCTTTTTGTGACTGGTGTTTTTCTGTTTCACTTTTATAATCATATCCTAAAGCAGCTTTATCTACTTTTTCTTTCTCAACTCCATACTTTCCTCCAAATCCCTTTGAATAATCTGAAAATAGAAGACACTGTCAGATACTTAATACTTGTCTTGTAGCAGTTGTGGGATCACTACTGACCTTTTTGGGACTGATGCTTCTCAGTTTCTCCTTTATAGTTGTAACCCAGAGCAGCTTTGTCCACTTTGTCCTTTTCTACTCCATACTTTCCTCCAAAACCCTTAGAATAATCTAAAAATATGTGTTTATAGATAGTGATTTAGACATAACATTACTGGTGTATAGACATGGTTCTGCTACCTTTTTGAGATGCGTGTTGTTGTACTTCTCCTTTGTATTCAAAGCCCATGGCAGACTATACAGAAAAATATCAAATGTTTTAAGAGTTTGAGCACTATGTCATTATTTTTAGAAATGCTGACCTCATCCACACGGTCTTTCTGAACACCAAATTTTCCACCAAATCCTTGAGCTGCATCTTTCTGGGAGGAATGCTGCTCAACCTGTGCTATGTAGTCGTGCCCCACAGCCACCTTTATATAAAGCAAATAGTTGAATCAAATTAAGTGATACACATTGCTGTACTCTTTAGGTACACAGCATGAGCAAACCTTGTCCATTCTGTCATTTTCCACCCCAAATTTGCCTCCATATCCATAGGATGCTTTGGGAATGTGCTCTTTCTGCTTCACCTTCTCGTGCTCCACCACCACGTTGTGTCTCAGTTCTGCAACACTGGCAGGTCAAAGAAGTCACAATTAAAAACAAAATGCAACATATCTTGCATAGATAATTGCAATTAGGTTTTTGAATTAATACTTAAATCTCTAATACAGATAACATTAATGGAGAAACTTTAGTTTTATACAGTATTTACTATTATTTTGTATCATGGACATGACTGTTGTTAGCTACTTATTCACGTTTGTACTTGAAGAATTAGTGGGTATGGCATGTATCTGACGTTTGTATGTCAGCAGCAGCATGAAAATAAAATTAGCACAAATGTGGTTTCATGCTGCTTTGGTTTCCTTATTAGGACAGACTTGTTGACTTACTTCTGCTCTGCTCACACTTCCTCTTCCTGTTGCAGCACACTACCTACATTGACCTGCCTGTTTCTTGATTTCTGTGAGAACTTTAATAAATCATTCTCTTACCTTATGTGCTCTTTACGCCCCGATCCTTCAATGGTCTTGGCCCCCCACCTCTGCTCTTGCTCTGATACGTCATTCTAAAAATACAAATTTTACACATAATAAACTGTATGTTAAGATGATGTTTAAAAGTAACATTGTTTATCAAGGACTACCTCAAAGTCAGGGTCTGTCTCCCAGTCATCCCCATCTGCAGCCACCTTTGTGTTCACATTATGGCCGACAACTGACTTCCACATCTAGACATAGTCAACAATTACAATAAATGGTAACACATATAAAAACTTTGTCCACAACTTATGCATTAAAGCATGAAAGCATAAAAAATCTATATATATAAATTGTACTTCTATATATATTCTATGTATAGGTACAATTTGACCAACACGCTACAGTCTGTTGACACGTTCTTGTTAAAAGTCTACATGTCTGAAAGGTGTTATTTTAAGGGGGTAATATAGACTCTACCTTCTGTTGTCACTGAGCCGTCCCGTGTCCTTGATCACTTGTTCTGTAAAAGTTCCTGACAAGATTTTTTTTTTTAAAGAGGCGTGACCTATTATTGTAAAATTGTTATTACTTGAATATAACACATGGGGGCAGGAATGGACTGCAGAAATGTGACTTGACACTGATCACACTGAAGGTAGATTAGATAATTCTTTATTCACAAATAATACCCTTCAGTGATTTTAATGTCAGACAATCTAGACATACAGAAACAGAATTAATGTGACCAATGTGGCATGTTTCATATTAATTAGGAAGTGACTTCAGTTCAAATAAATGCTTGATTTTTTCCCATTAAAAACAATAAAATAAAACCATGAGTTTATTAACCCTAAATTAAAGAGAGTTCATCCAAAAGACTTTTCTTAGACAAGATTAATCCCTGATCAAACTTCACATTCATTTTCTATACAGCCCTTTAATGTTATGTAGTTACAATATATTTCAGTTTGTAATATTGAGCACAATAATTCTGATTAAACAATGAATATGATTATTGAATTATTCTCAGTAGGCTTATAAACAACAGGCTACACCAGTGTAGTCCTTATAGTATGAATTAAGTCTCTCAATGTTTGATCAATGAACGCATATTGAATGATAAAGTGAAAGATGTACAACAGCATTTAAATTTTCCAAATAGGAATGCCAAGAGGAATGTATAAAACAGACATTGCACTGTGCTCTGTTTTTGTGCATAAAATGAGCAGAAGAGGAAGAGACCAGACAATATAAACATGTCCCTAACCCTTAAGCCGTTAAAACATAAAGTGACCCTTTCATATCAAGGCACAGGGACGCTCCCTTAGCCAAAAGCACTCAAATGTACAGTCCCCAAAAAGTCAAGGAAAATTACCACAGTCCCTTTCTGACCTCAAAGTAGCTTAATATAAAATTATGTTAAAAGAAAAGTGATAAAACCTAAGGGATAAATATTTACCTAATCTACAGTGTAAACTTTGGCTAACAGTTAAATCATATTTCAAGGTGCAACATGTGCTGGATGTAATAAAAACATATGATGGCTTAGATTTCGACATCCCTGTGCCTCAAATGTCCAGTCAGTAAAAGGCTTTTAGAGGTATCCACCCAGACACAGCAACAACAGGACGTGAACTGTGAGCAGATAGAGGCTGAACAGCAGAGGGGTGCGCTGGCGGGAGCAGAAAGCCACACGCAACATCCGCATCAGGCCCGGGCCAACTCTTCGTGTCTGCAAGAGGACCAAGACAAGGTTATAAGCATAGGCCATACGTCTTTATAAGTACAGTGATTATATTGACAAATCAGTAGCGCCGTGATGTGAAGCACTTACTCTAGTGACAGCTCCTCCTTCCGGTGGCTCAATGAAGACTGCAGTTTCTGAGTGATCGACTTCCAGTGCAGAGTGCCATTTAGCCTGGCTGTGACTAATGATATAAATGTAGATGTCAGCTGTCATGCTATGAACAGTATACATAATTAAGATGTTTAACAAGTAGCACAGACAGTAAATCATAATCTGGAAGATATTTATGGTCACTTTTAATATCTCTGTCTCAACATCTCATAAGTTTTATGTCAAGCTTATTACCGGTTAAGTCGATCCTGCATCGCCTGCAGCTGCTCCTCAGCAGCAAACCTTTGTTGCATCTCATCATCTAACCTGTTGAGGAGATGTGACAATCAATAAGTGACTTTAAAGGACTGATTTTACATTTACTTTTTGGGACTGGTCAAGTGTGTACACAATACCTCCGCTGTAACTCTTTCATCTCCTCTAGATCGGCATGTGTCTCTAGAGTAGAAGTTATTTGTTGTGGAGCTCCAGGAGCACTGTCCTCTGATCCCTGTTGCAAAAACACAAAAAACATATTTTACATTGTATATGTGACAAGCCCGGCGTCAACATCAGCACTCATCACTGTTGCTCACCTGACTTTGATAGTGTTCTTGTTGGAGTTTGGGCTTTTGAACCTCCTCTACCATAGCAGTGAGCTGACGCAGTTGTTGATCTCTTTCTGAAAGTGTAGCAAGCATCTGCTGCTTCAGCTGCTCAGCCTGAGCCATCATATCAATACGATCCAAACTAAAAAATAAAATAAAAGGATCATTACTCAATTACTCATTGTTGGTGTAAAACACAACTGTAATCATAACAGTGTACCGTAGTGTTTCGATTTCTATCTTGCCCATTTTTACAACATTTTCCAATTCTATTATGACCTCCAGCATGTCTTTGTTTTTCTCCTTCTCCTCAAAGAGCTCTTGGCTGATTTTTATCAGTTCTCCTGCACCTAACCGAGACAATTCAGACTTCTGCTTCTTAAGCTCTGCGGACTGTGTTTGAAGCTGCTCCAGCTGTTGAGAGAAATGCATTTTTAATTCCATAGACATCATAGAGAACATAGTACATAAGGTAGTTAGATTTACTCATCACTCACCAGAATTTCCCTGTCATTTTGCAGGGCCTGCAGAGCGTTTTTCAGTCCCCAGATCTCTCCGGTGGAGCCTGCAGCACCACCCTGTGCTGTGTGGATGGCAGTTTTGCTCAACTCTTCGACCTTCAGGCTCAGTGCCTGAGCCTTACTTAGAGCCTGGTCCCTGCTGTCCTGCAGAGAGGCCATGGCTTTAGCAAATGACTGGTTCTCAGCTTGAAGTTTTGTTGTGACTTCTTTCTCCTCTAGTAGTTTCTGTTCAACAGCCAGCAGGTCCCGGGCCAGCTCGGCCACTCTTTCCTGCGCACTCTCAGACTCTGTACGCATCACACCTCCCTCCCATTTCAACTCAGCGAGCTCTTTTCTCTTGCTCTCCTGCGCTTCCCTCTCATTATGCAGAGTCTCCTCTAGATCAGACACCTGTTTTCTTGCAGCTAGTAGCTGCTCCCTGAGTTTCTCCACCTCTGCCCCTGGTGCATCATGTGAGGGTGGTTTGGTGTCACTAGTCTGACTCAGAGTCTCTTGTTCCAGTCTACTGTCTCTCACTGTATCCCTGCTCTTGCTTAAGATCCTCAGTTGATTCTCTAGTTCTTTACGCTCCTTTTCAAGGGAGACAATTCGCTGTTGCTGGGCTGCCAGATGCTGCTTGTGTTGAGACTCCTTCATGCCAAGGACTTGATTGAGTTCTTCACGATAGCCATGGAGCTGTGCAGCCAGTTTAGCCTTTTCAGCGTACAGATCATCTCTCTGTACCATCAGAGAGCGCAGCTCCTCTTTAAGGCTGTTGTTTTCTCCTGCGGCCTCTTGGATTAGACCATCCTTATCCATCATCACCTACGACAATGACAAATATCATATTAAAAATAAATAACATGTTAAATAAAGTATATCCAATGTCATAAATAAAAGTAGCTTCATTGTTGCAAATATTGTCCACTGTCATAACTTCAATACCTGCAGATGTTTTTCCTCTAGCTGCTTGTACATGTTGAGGACTCTGTCTCGATCGTCCTGCAAAGAGCCCATGGCTTTAGTAAAGGAGTCTAGTCGAGCTTTACTCTGGTTATTCTCATCAATGGCTCTTCGAAGTTTTTCTTCAAGCTCCTGTAGTTCCCCTCGACGATGCTGAAGCTCATTCTCAGCTTCTTGTGCCCTACTGTCAGCCTCCTGTCTTGCCTCCTCTGCAGCCTGTGTCAAAAATACAATGTTAGAAATAATGAAAAGATCTGACCTAAAAAATAAAATATGAACTCAGAAGAACCTGACCTGAGCAACAGCTTGCTCCTTCTCTCCTAACATCTGTACTTCTCTTTGTTCTTTCTGATTTAACTCTGTCTGCAGGTTTTCTGTCAGGGCCTTGAAAGAACGCAGGTCTACCTCTAGTTGCTCTACATTTAGACACAGTCGTCTTTCTTCAGCTTCCCTCTCTCTCAGCTCAGCTCTGACCTGATCAACTTCAGCCCGTAAAACACCCACAGCCTCCTCTAAGGCCCTAGCTCTCTGTTGCATACTCTCCACCTCAGTTTTAAGGCTGTGGGCTTCGGTTTGTGCAGCCTGTAAATCAGCGGTGGTTTGGTGGAGGTTGCTCTGCTCCTTCTCAAGAGCAGCTTCACTTGCTTTAAATTTATTGTCCATTTCTTCAAGTTTCTGCTGTGCCACTCTGTCTGCCTTTTCCAAACTGTGAAAGACAGTACATCATAAAAAACATAATCTCTCTCTCTTTTTTTTTTACAGAAAATAGACAAACAGTATTACCTGTTAACTGAGACTTGAAGTTCCTCTTTTAGTGCACATTCCCTCTGGAGCTGTTCTGTGAGTGCTTTGACACGTGTTTCAGCCCCTCGGACTTCTGCTTCTTTGCCTTGGAGAGCACTGTTAAAGCGGCTCTCCCACTGTCGGGCCTCATCTAGGATGCGGTCTCGATCATCCTGGAGTGAGGACATGCATCGCGAGAAGGCAGCTAACCGAGCCAAAGACTCATCCTGTTGAGCCTGCAACTCTGTCACTCGTCTCTCTGCTGCCTTTGCCATCTCTCGAGCCTCTGCTGCAGAATCCTCCTGTTTATCTCTATCTCTGTAGCACTCCTCCAGTCTCAGCTCCATGTCTTTGAGCTCAGCTCCGAGTCTGAACCTCACAGAGTCCAGGGTCTGCTCTGCTTCAGCTTTCATCATGGCCTCCTTCTGCAGGGATCGTTCCTCTACGGCTGCTTTAGCAGCTAAAGCCTCCTTCAACAGTTCCTCTACATTATGTGACTGAGATTTACACTCAGACAACTCAGATTCAGTCCTTTTTAAATCTTCTAAAGTTTTGGAAATCTCTAGTTGAGACTGTTGCTGTTTCTTAAGCAGGTCATTGTGGGTGATGTGCAGAGCCTTTGCCTCTCTGCCCAGCTCACTGATCCTTTCCTGGTACTGGATGGAATCCCTCTGCAGCTGTCGAACCTCCAGCTGTTTCTCTCGGAGCAGTTCTTCAAGCTGACGTGCTCGGCTTTGACTTCCCTGTTTCACTCGCTCAGCCGAGCGCAGCTGCTGCTCCAGCTCCCTCTGTTTACCAGTCTGAGCCTCGGCTTCTGCTCGCTGCCTCTGGGCCTGCCTCATGTCCTCCTCCAGTCTGGAAGCATGCTCCAGCTCACTCTGATATTGAGCCTCTAGTTCGTCTCTCTCTCTCTCCAGTGTTTTAACTTCTCGCTGAAGCTCAGACAGCTGCTGCCAATGGTCTGCAGCCTCCTGTTGGTAACTGGCAATACTTCCATTGAGCTGTGCCAGCTGATTCATTAGACGCTCCTCCAGGTTATCTTTGTCACTTTCAAGGTTTTTGAGGACCTCTTTGAACTGTATCTCTCTATTAACTGCTTCCTCTACCAGACTCCTCTCTTGGTCTTTACTCTCTTGAAGGGACTGCTCTAGAGTGTTTTGAATTGTTTTTGTGTCAATCAGTTCTTGTTCAAGAGCAGCTAATTCTGTTTTTAATTTAGCTTCTTGTTGTTCCCATTCGCCTTTTTCAGTTTTGAAAGCAGCATCCATATCCTTCATTTTGTTTTCCATTTGTTCAATTTCATATTTTTCTTTGGTTACTGATAGGTCTGAAGGAGATACACTTGAAGTCTGTTCTTGGTCTTCATTGTGACTGACTGTAGGCTCAGATTTGGTCATAATTGCATCTGATTTCTGGACAATCACAATCTCATCTGGAACAACAGCAGTCCTGAGTGCTGTAGACTCAGTTACTTTTTCTTCCCTTTGTGAGAGTTGTTCCTTTAACTCATCAATGTGCTGGCTTAAAGAGTCTCTCTCAGTTGTTCTTGTCTCCAACTCAGTTTTTATATTTCTTAGCTCCTCCTGAATGTTTTCAAGCTCATCATTAAGGTCACTGTCATCTGGTGGTGCACCTGGGGATTTTTCCTGCTCCTCTCTCAGCCTTTCATTCTCCTCTTCCAGTTCCAGTATTTTTTGCTGCTTTGTTTTAGCAAACTTTCTCATTTTGTCTTTGACTGAATCCACCTCTTTTCGTGCCTCCTCTGCTTGTCGTTCAGCCTCTAGTCTGGCTGCTTCATGGGACCTTACTTTGGACGCCAGCTCCTGACGCTCCTGTCTTGCAGCTTCCAGGACTCGCCTCACCCGCTCTGCCTCATCACTCACATTTTCATAGGACTTCAGTAAAGTTTCATACTCCTCCTTCATCCCTTGTACCTTTTCCTCCCATCCTCTACATGCTCTGTCAGCTTCCTCTTTGGCGAGAACAGTCTCTCTCACACAAGCATCTTTTTCACTCAGTATGCCCTCCATTGCTAGTTTAAGGCTCTCACAGGACGATCCTAAGCTTTGGTTTTCTAGAAGTAAGCGGTCAACCTCACTGATTAGTCTGTCATGTTCAGTTTGAAGCTTCTCCAGCTCTTGTTCTGTTGCTCCCATTTTGTCCTTCAGCTCAGCCAGGAGCTTCTCTGTTGACACCAACTGCTCATTTAAAGTCTTGTTTTCTTTGAGAGCATCTTTACGAGAAATCAGAGCCGCCTGAAGCTTTCTCTGAAGCCGTTGTATCTTTGTCTCACTGTCCTCCACTTTTTCTTCTTCCTGCTTTTGTGGGACCTCAACTTCTGCTCTTTGAGATTTCTCTTGCACTGCCTTCAGTTCTTCCTGTAAAGACACAATTAGTTCATCCTTATGGGATACAGCTTTCTCTGCAGATTGTATCAGAGTGTTTTGCTCATGAAGTTGCTGATTGAGATCTATAATCTCCAGGTTTTTAGTATCAAGGAATAATTTAAACTCAGTCACTTCGGCCTGGAGAGCTGCGATGGAGGATGCAGACCCTGCAGACTCTGCAGAGGCCCTTTTGAGAGCAGTGTCTATGTCAGCTTTTAGGCTTTCTGCATAAGACTTAGCTTCTTGATATTTTTCTTGAAGATTATTCATTTCATCAGAAAGAATTTCCATCTGTTTTTCTTTTTCCCTTAGCTGTTGCAGATCATTACTAAACTCCAGTAATGTAGTCTCCTTTAGTGACAGAATAGCATGCGTTTCCTCCACTTTCTTTTGTAGCTCTGTGTTAGCCTTTTGTAAAGCATAGATTTCTTCTCTGAGGGCCTCCACTGATTCATCTGCTTGTGTAGAGGAGCTCTGTGTCTGCTCGTCACAAGGCCTTCTCTCATCACTGGACGGCTGTGGTGCCGTTTCTGGATCAGAGGTGGCAAAGTCAACCCAGTCTTCCTGCACCCAGTCATTTGTGGCAGGTTTATCCAAGGCTTCAGCTACATGCACTGTCTCCTGTGGATATTGCTGTTCAGTCCTTTCCAGTTCTTGTAACTTTTTAAGAAAAACTTCCCGCTCACTTCTTTGGGCCTCAAGTTGTCCCATGAGCTCAGAGTACTCCTTTTTTTGTTGCTTCATTTGTTCACGGTGGTGTCGGTCCTTCTCCTTTGCCTTACGAATTGTATCTTTGCGTGATTCCTGGGCTTCTTGGACTTTTCTTTGGAGTGTTTCACACTCTGCTTCAAGGGAGGACAGTTTAGATTTTAATGCAGCCATTTCATAAGAGTCACTGTGTTGCAAGCTTTCTTCGGTTATATTTTTATTTAGAGCAATGGTCTCTGAAAGAACCTGATCCTGTTGGCTTTTCTTTTGCTCAAGCCTTTCCACTGCCTCCTCTTTGGACCGCAAAGCCTGCTCAAGTTCAGCAAGCCTGGCCTCCATTTCTTCAATTTCTTTGTTGCAAGGCTTGTCTGTTACGTTTTCTTCTTTAGCTGTAGTAATTTTTCTTTCCTCAAAAACAGTAACCACCTGTAACTGTTTCCTTGTATTAGTCAGTTGGAGTTCCAGCTCTTCTTTTTCCTGTTGTAAGTTAGACACCATTTCCTCTGTGTAAGCTGCTGGGGCTTTGCTTTCTTTGTCTTTCACCACATTTTTAAGTTTTTCCATCTCCTCCTTCAGTTTATTCATTTCACTGTCTATTAATGACCTCTCTTCCTCTGTTTGGATCATTTTAGCAGACATACTATCATTGAGCACTATAATCTCTTGCTCTTTTTCAGTCAGCTGTAGCTGTAGCTCACTGATCTCTGAGTCCTTCTTCAAAAGTGAATCACTGTTGAGCTCGTTGTTTTGTGACGACTCCAACATGCTGCTCTCCAAATCCCTCAACTTCTGTTCAAGCTCAGAGGAGAACTGTTCTCGGTCTTCCAGCTGAACACTGAGCAGCCGTGCCTGGCTCTGCTGATCGGAGTAGTTTTTTAGTGTTGTTTGTAGTTCTGTTTGCAGCACCTGGACCTTTTCCTCCTTCTCTTTACACTGACAATTCAAAATCTCTACTTGCTCTTCTAAACGTTGGATGTCAACACTTTGCTTCTCTTTCTCAGTACTGTTTTGATGGCAAACATTGTCCAACTCCTCTCTGACTGTTTTAAGCTCTTTTTTATAATGCAGAGCCTGGCATTCAGCTGCTTCTTTAGCCTCAATAAGCGAATGAGTGTCTTCTTTCAAAGCACTGATTTTCTCCTGAGACACTGCAGCTTCTTCCCTCAGCCTCTGCAGCTCTGTCAACAGCTCACTGTATCTTTTCTGCAGCTCTTCAGCGAGGGCCTGAGCAAAGGATTGGTCCAAAGGGACATTAACAGAAGAAGAACTCTGCTCAGTGAGGTGTATCTCCACAGTCTCTTGAATTACCATTGATGAAGACTCAACTTGAACTGTGGAAGACATTTCATGCTCCATGCTTGTGGTTTCCCATGACTGCAGCTGGTTTAAGTCTTGTAAAACAGATGGCCATTCCTGCCCTCCATCCTGATTTACCGCCTCCAGTAGTGTCCAGCTGCTGTGGGCCACTTCTGAATCACTGCTCGCCACCATCTCGTCTGAAGAGGTGGCTTTGGACTCCTCTGTGGACTCAGACTGGGTCCCAATAAGTTCCGGGCTGCTCTCATTGTCAGCGGACATAGACAGAACAGAGCAGTCTTCAGCAACTAATGTGGTGTCCCCCTCTTGTGTTACCTCCAAGAGATCTTGAAGATCAGAAGCATCGTGTGGGACTCTACTGTCTTCATGAATTTGACCCAGACTCAAACTCTGATCTCCTGTAGCTTCAGCAGATTCATGTTTCTGACTCTGAATGAGCAAATCCTTGATTTCAGACAGTTCATGATCCTTCTCTGATAACTGCTGCTCCAGAGAAAGGATGCGTACTGAAAAGGAAATAAAAAGAAATATATTCTGTTTTAACAAAAACATAATTTTGAATATCATTATGTATTGAATGTAAACTTATGGGTCCAGAGTTGGACATGATAGCTTCAAGCTTTAAATTGTCTCAATTGAAGAACTAGGCCTGTGCTGTCGTCCCTGACAGCAAGGTGTATATCGGCGAAACAGCCCCATACGTCTGCCCCATACGTCTGCTACAACTGTCACCAACGGGCACCTTAATCAGACATTGTGT
>JAVQKC010124746.1:0-15224 GCA_036025475.1 Philypnodon macrostomus
ATTATTATTATTATTATTATTATTATTATTATTATTATTATTATTATTATTATTATTATTATTATTATATTTATCAAAGTGTTTTTCAAAAATAGTAATTTGCAATGATCTACCTTACAGTGAGTCAAAGAAGTACTGTATATAGTCAGGGAAAAGAGACACAACTTAACACAGAATATAAATGTGTAATGTTTAACTGAGAACTTTTATTTGTCTTAAAAGCTGTTTGGCAAGTAAGATCATGTTTAGACTCAGAGATGCCAATTATTTACAGGTTATAACTTGAAACTCGTGTTGAACTACAGTCAGCAAACACATACATACGTACACATCCCCTGAAATGACCTGACCTACAGTAGCAGCACTTTTCTTTTTGTCTACGTTTTGAGTTTTGATTTTCTTATTGAGCCTAACTCCAGAGCAGTGGACTGTGACATTTCTGTTTAAAGTTCACAGAAATGATGTTTTGGTCCAATCACTGAATGCCTTTGCCACTACACACACACACTCCTAATCACACAAAGCAAATCCTCCACATGCCTTTTATTGTACCATCTGAAATGTCACATCCTCTCTGCAATACCAGTCTACTGTTATGAGAAATCGCCTTGAAAAAAAAGACAGACAGAGTCCTAACAGGATGTTGCCATAACAGAAAAACCATATTACCAAGCCTTGCATGGATACTGATTTAAGAGTCAAAATATGTGAAATTAAGATATTTTGATGGTGACAGTAGCTAAAATAAAAAAATACGCTTGGTCAAAATGTTACCACTCTATTTAATAAACCAATGCTTATGCTTAGTGAATAAAAAATGGCAAGCTTATCATGTTCCCTAGATGATGTTCCAATATACTGTACATATATGCCAGGTCATGTGATTGGCTGGTAAATGTTATTCTGCCTGTTTATGTAAATGAGCCACAGACACAAAAACATAAACGTGGTCTCTATTTTATTTTATGTTTATTTCAGGAACACTACGTTTCATATTTAAAAGACCACAATTTTCTACTCAACGGTTACTTTTCCTGCATGTGCAATTTCAGGGCCGCTGCTATTTGAGTGCCCTAAGCAGAATTGCTTGGCGGTGCCCCCCTCCCCTCTCTCCCGAGAGAGAAAGAGGAGCGTGTCCCACAGACAGACTCCAGTCCAAATGGTGTAGAAATGGAACAAGACCTTGTATAGTCTCTCAGCCTAAATTCGGTGCATATTTATTTCTAGGCCTATGTTTATTACAGCTGCACAAACAGGCTAAACAAGCTTTGTCCAAAAATGCTATGAGCTCTGCAACTCATTGACAACAAAATCTAAGTAATTATGGATATGGGTGTTGGATGATGATTGGTGGTTATTACAACAGAATTATTATTTAATTATTAGTTGGAAATAGAAATTCAACATATTTACTATTATATGACCGGTTTATTACCACACATTACCCTATCCATAGCGTAAAGTGCTACCGATGAATGAGTGGATGTGTATAGCTCCATATATGGCATTTGCTCTCATATAGCATGATGCCTGCTGGTCTTGTTTTTGACAGGTAAATATCTCCTTTTTCTCTGCTTCCCAGAGTAACACTTCCCTGGAGGCCCCTGAGTGTCATTTAATGCCTGAGTGCAACTATGGACAATGCTAAATCACAGAGTTATGATGAGGCTGTAGTGTCTGGCCTTGTGTCGATCCAATGATGACGGTCAGCCACTCTTCTTCTAAACCACCATTACCCACCAGCTGTTTCCCTCTGTCTGCTTCTGCAGCCTCACAATCTGCACAACTTTTATGTAGAAATAACCTTGTTTATTCCCTCTATTTGGACAAGATCACAACAGCTTGCCTAATGATCAAAACCAGGCACAAGAATGAAAGGGGAAAGATTGGAAAATGTGTTGTTCCTAACAGCTTGCCCACATTAGTACATTTCAATGGGAAAGTGCAGTAGGCAGCAGGGGGACAGACCGCAGGGCCATCTAATTGTAAACATCTGATTAAGCTGGCGCAGTGTGGTACGGGCCGAGCCGAGACAATCCACAGCACAATGATGAGGATATTTCACTGTATTAGACAGATAATTGGAATAATTGCTTTGTTTGGTGTAAGCCAGAGGACACAATGATGAAGGATTTTGGAGAACCATGGTTTCTATTAATAGAAACATAATGTACGTATGACTAAAATGCATTTGACTTAACATACACAAGCCCACTACTCATCTTATTTACAACACGGCATTGTCTATAAACTAAAGTGATGATGCGTCCTATTTATTACTGATCACTTTTGTTTTTGTTCACCTTTGGCGAGTGTAGTGTAATGTCTTTGCTCTCATGACATAGTGCTTCCAGCTCTTTTTTAAACATTCACTTTGACGATGCATCCTTAACTTGGGTTACCATTTACCATTTAATGCACCTTTTTAGTGATCAAAGGCATCTTAATGAAAACCACTTCCTGTGAGAAAAGTTTTGTGCAATATGGAGGTGAGCTTAACAGAGTCATCTCTAAGGACCTACTGAAAAAATGTCCCTCCTTATGTTGTTTCGTATGCCTTTTGCTTGGCATGTCCCAAAGCACTGAACAGAAGGAAATCAGAGGAACATCTTTAGCTGCAGAAGATTTTTTTGTGTTTTGTTGATGATGGATAGTCCAGACAGAGTGCCACGATGGTGTCTCTATACACTGTAAAACTTGTACACCGCAACATCACTTTAAAGGCTTTATTGTTTTCTGATTAGTTTTACAGTACACATCTGACATTATATGCGAATTAACCAGTCATAGCAATAAAATCAATTTACCGCTTATTCTTCTTTTTGGCATCAGTGGCTCAGTGATAGATCGGTTGTCCTATAACCGATAGGCAGTTTGAATCCAGCTTAAAACAGAGACACTTGACTCGGTGGTCGGAAAGGCTGTAGGCGCATTTATGGTTGTCATGCCTCCGTTAGACTGCCCCGAGGCAGCTGTGACTTCAGAGGTAGCTTACAACTGCAACTGTAAAGCATCTTCGAGTGTTCAGAAAAGCACCATATAAAACCAATGCATTATTATAATTATAAGTGGGTGACTAGATCTTATCCCAGTGACTAGTTAGTTGCAGGGCTGACATTTGTATTCACACACTGACTATTAACTGTCACATTCATTCACTGGGGCACACCTTCAATTAAATGTAAAGCCCCTTAAGTAAGCTTAGGTTTATTTTAAACTATAGATAATGATCAATTTACTATAGTATTTTTAAAGCAATTGTATTTTATGGATTATTTTGAGTAAGGTTAAGTTTTATAGTGTAGTACCTGTGTTGTGACCAGTGGGTCTTCCATCGATTCCCAGCCATCTTCCACTAAGGCACTAATAAGACACTTGGCATTTTCCCTTGTGCTAGATTACTCCCTTTGTGAGCTGCCTTTCCTCTCCCCTCACAGTTATTAAAACGTCTAGAAGATGTCTGTGTGTACGTGACCATTGTCTGTGTCTGTCTGCTGCTTGGGCCCATATGTGCTGGTGTGTGCTGGTATTAAGTGTGTTATGCTAACTATGGCATGTGTACACACAGCTTTTGCGTACGTGCCCGTACATATTCATTCGCATATGTCAAGGAAAGATAGATTACATCACTTTATCGGAAACAGCAATGATTCCCATGTTGGAATAACACACAATGAGGACACATCTCGGAAGACATTGTAACCTTCGGAAGTTTGAGGTTTCCCCCGTTGAGATTCAAAATTTCCGACGTCTAAGGAGCAAGGATTAGTTGCAATGTTGGTGATGAGATTAGCTCAGACAGATGGGGTAGTTCTTTTAACCAAGAAGTTTGGAGGCAAAAACTGACTCCGGCTGACTGCATGTGTTTAATCTTAACTTTGGCACCATTTTTTTGAAAGAAGCTGATGCAAACTGGGGCTGTGTCCAAAGCGATTCGTTCATTTGTTCAGCACTGCTTAACAGTAGATCATTCACGCAGAGGTCGGCAGTAACTGGAGGATTTTGGCAGGAAGTTGGAAATTTGGACATTTAGCATCACATTTATTTAGTGTTTGGACTGAGAGCTGAAGAATCGTGTCAGAAATGTTACCAGTATTCATTCGTGAAACATACAGTGTGATTGGATATGGGATACCTCCACCATAGGGTATAATAGGTCTATTTTTTTTGTGGGGGAGTCCCTTCACAATCCATCCATCCATCCATTTTCATCCACTTGTCTGAAACCGGGTCGCGGAGGCAGCAGTCTCAGCAGGGAACTCCCACCTTCGACCACCGCCCGATCCACATTGCACCAGCCCCTTCACAATCATACATTGTTATAATTTCTCAACTAAATGGCAATTAGATTAGCTAAAAAGTAAGCACTAAAACAAGGTCATAGAAGTCAAGTCAAGTCAAACTATTTCTATAGCATATTTTAAAGTTCTCATATGCACAGTACAATGAAATTCTTACTTTGATGCCCAGACTGGATGCCATCAATAAAATAAAATCTGAGCATAAAGTAGATAAATAATAGAAGTTAAAGACACATCCTAGGGTGACCAAAGTGCTTATATATATATATAAGACAAACTATAAAACAGTAAAAACAATAACTAAATATAACACAGCAATAGAAGTCAGAAATTTCTAGATAAAAACTATTGAAAAACTAAAGGCTTGCTTAGTCAGCATTGAACGCCAATGAGAAGAGAGAAACGTTAAATTGATCGAGTGTCTGCCCAGCTCTGATGTGCGGCTACAGAAAAGGCTCTGTCCCGCCTTGTGGTGAGTCTGGAGCGAGTTTGTCTGGGGCCTGTCTGGGGAGTGAAGCCGCAGGAGCAACCAACTGGGCAATTGGTAATTAATAGGCCATTACAACTAAGTAGAAAATGTAACAGGAAATGGTGCACAATGGCCTGCCAGTACTTTTAATCTATTATTTCACTATACTCCCTATATCCCATACAAATCTATGAGCCAGATATAACCATAATATGCCAAAGAACTACAGTAACGCCAGGCCGAGTGTCTCAAGGCCGCTGACCTGAGGGCAATACATTTGTCAGAAGCAAAAAAAAACAAAAACCATGACAAATAAAGGCCCTTTAAATGCTCTATTTTCTGTACACCAGGCGTCAGAAAGAATTGATGTCTCACTAGAGTGTGCCACAAATTACCCCCGGAGAGAAAAACAGCTCAGGGCAGCCGGAGGAGAGGGGGCAGGTAGTCTCAATGGAGTAGTCATATACAGACGTGTGCATCTCACTAAAACCTATTGCACCACCCACACGTCCTAGCATCTCATATCAATGCAGTGCACACACCTGGGGGGAATAATCTTCAGCTATCTTTGGTGTTTTTTACCTTTTCAAAGGAGGGTGCCAACTTAATTACAGATGTTCTGAACAGTTTGGTGCCTTGCCGCCTCCTGTGCATACATCATCCTCTATACCTTCAGGCAATCTATTCTATTACCGTATACTTAGACCCTGTTTACTCAGCAGCAGCTCTTTCATTAAAATGGGTACTTTGACAATAATGGCAAAACAACACACACACATACATTGGGAGCAATTCTCTGAAGCACTATTGAAATGCTTCTAGGATTTTTATTATGCTACATTCACAGACATTTTCTACCCTTTCTACCTAAAGTTTTGTTCATTTTGATTTGGACCGCTGTTTACCTTCTGCACTTAAAAAACTACATTACAGAATTACTTACATTACAAAATTTACAGAAATGTCTATATCTCCCAGGTTCAAATAAACAAGTAAATTAAATAAAGGTTGAATTGCTGTTACCAATGCAGTGGCTGTTTAGTTTGCATGTTCTCCCTGTGTCTGAGTGGGTTTTCTTTGGGTTCTCTGGTTTCTTTAAACAATCTAAAATGTCCTCATCAGACCAAGCACTACCCTGGCTAAAGAGCTGGAGAAAGGGGCTCTGGACATTGCCCACTGCTCTTGACAGGTTGCCCTAGCACCACTGAATGAATGGGCCAAATTGATAATAGAGAAAAATATTGGGATTAAAACTGACTAAACAGTGTCCTCCATACTAGACCTGAACTGCATACTAGACCACGATTTGCACTATAACCTATAACCTTCTGTCAGGTAAACAGTTATTTTCTCCTCCATATCCCTGTATACAATATGGCCATATAGCCCCATACCTCTAAGGTGCTGGCCAGTCCATCCCAACTCCCTTGCTCCTCACGTGGGTCCCTCTGCCTGTTCATACTAGCCTTAGCTCCACTCTGGGCTTCATTAAGAGATAGCAGGTGAGATCGAGCTATCACAGAGCAACAGCCAGACAGCAAAGAGCCTATCTCTGGAGGCACAACACATCAAACCCCCCTCCACTGACACAATACTATGAACAGCCATGGCCATCATTACTGCGACACATATCAGGATTAATTAAGAGATTAATCTAACCGGGGAAAGAGGTTAAAAGGGTCACGGATCGATACAAGTGACTCAATTATGAAACACGCTGTAAAAAAAATCACTTACCTTGCTTTCCACTTCATAATTCACACTTTCAAACTTCACAAACTGCATTAACAAAGTATCAGTCAAGTGTTTAGCATGTTTGCTCAACACTGACCTTTTCGCGCCAGCTTTTGTCGACTTTATCTACTTTTCATCTCCTCAGCGTAGGTCATTTAGAGGCCACTAATAGCTCGGCTCGTGGGCCGGCTCACTGTTGGCATTTGAGCTGATTACCGTGAGGTTTTGGAGTACCTTCCGAACTGTTTTTTGACCTACATTATTTAAATAGCACCATGCTTGTTGGAAGGTCTTTGGAAGTATAGGGCATGAAATTTCTTTTATTGTTTAAAGGTTCTATATTTTCACACATTTTATAGTCTATTATCGATACATTTAGGTTCCCATTTTACAATTTGCAACATCAAACATACAATAATTATCTAATCCAAGCGGTTTTGTGGAACTCCCACTTGATAACAAACACTCAGATGTTGTGCCAGTCTCTTTAAGATAGGACCAAACAATCTGTGCATTTTTTGGGGGATTCCAAACATTAACCATTTTTTACTTCTTCTGGGATAAAAAGAAAAAAACTCACAACTGAATGCACATCTTCTCCAATCAGATATGTTGTAGAAAAATAGCAACAATGATTCTCTTGGTGTGACAGTGCAGGAGCAGGCAGGAGCACTTCCTACAGAGTTGTTTGCCACTATTTGCTACATCACTAATAGTCAACTATAGTCAACATAGAAGATTACACAAACATGCGTGAATGAAATGAGACACAACTTTGAGTATGTGTTTGAAGTAGACAGGTTAAAAGCTCATAAAAGTATATAATATATCGGACCTTTAAGTGAGTCAATGTAAACCAAAGTACACCCCTGTGTTAACAATGGCTCTCACAGCTTCCTCACAGTTTAAAGACATGTATGTGTACAGGAACTTATGACTTTGCCTAGTGAATGTATGGCATGTCTGCAGTGGTCTCTGACGACCCTATCTGACCATTGTTCAAGATGTTCCCCACCTAAGGCTCCTAGTTGTGGGATAGGCTCCAGTTCGCTAAAATAATAATAATAAAAAAAGCTCAAGTGCAGCTAATTTTCTGAGATCTATAGAGCTGAGTTTTGTATAGAACATTTTACTATTTGATTAATTTCATTAACTACTTTATTTCAAAAGCAAATACAAATACAATGCTAATTAAAAAGCCAATAATTCACCTTAACAGCTGTTCTCAAGATGCTTCCAAATCGGTGAATGCATTTAGTAGTATTATTTGCCACTTGAAGGTCGTGACACTTCAGAAATGCCACCAAGAAGAAATATTGATTTAGCAGCAGTCCCTAAGCGAGTTCTCAAACTTGATATTCTTCAACTTACTGTATAAAGATTTCCCCAGACAGGACGTCCCTAGAGTATTTTAGGAGAGAAGGCCTCTTGCACCTACCTGCTACAAAAGCTGTACGAGCGCTGTGCTATCCCCGAGGTTAAACAGCTGACTGTGGCTAAATGCTATTAGACAAAAACAAATAGCCCAGAAATGTCAACACTATTTACTGTGATCCTAATTTAGTCTTGAATTCATCTTAACACAATTAGAAAAATGTATGTGGCTGCCTTTCTTCCACAGAGCTACATGCTGTATGTTCATTTGTGTATGTGGGCATATAGGATTTATGATGCAACCCCGTGACTTACTGCGCTGGCACCATTACAGAGCATTATAAACCATTACATTTAGGAGATTTAAGACAGTGGTGACATTTAGCATTACATTTGTTTAAATCAGACCTGTTCCTACATGCACTGTGAAATAAATGAGATTTTTTTCCCCTCAGAGCATATTTACTGTGCTACATTCAAATTGTTTTATACTTCATGGGTTTATACTGAGCAGAAGTGGGTAGAGTAGCCAATAATTTTACTCAAGTAAGAGTACCGTTACTTCAAAATAATGTTACATAAGTAAAAGTAAAAAGTACACATAATTACTCGAGTAATAGTAGAAAAGTACTGGGTGAAATTAGCCAATTTAGCCACAAGGGGTCATGAGCCAATGTAGTTACAGAAAAGCACAACAAAAAGAAAATAGGAAGCAAGATAAAATGCAGATAAATATACACAAAGCATATATTCATGCAACAAGGTGAAGGTAAAGGTTGGCTAAATTGGCAGTTGCTAATCCAATAGGGTTTAGGCATTGGCAAATGATTTGTATTTATTTGATCAATTAATTGGTAATTATAGTTAATACTCTGTTAGAAATCGTTACTAAAAACTGTAATGTGGGAAAATCAACTGAAGTCATCTTACCAAACGCCCACTCCAGCTAATAGGGGCAGAGGTCAGAGTTCAGAAGTCCAGGTTATCCTGTCTCTATCCTTTTCTGTGAAAACCTTGAGGACCTTTAATTACACCCGGCGCTACCAGGAAAGTGACCGTGTGACAAAGCATACAACAGTTTGTGTAATAATGAAAGAGAAGGTCGGGCTACACTGATAGACTAGGGCGACATCAACCAATGTGTTTAGTGGAATGATGTGACCTTGCCATTTCTTTCTGTTTTGGTTGCTTTTTCCACGATGTACACCACCCACAATCAACAGAAAGAAGAGACTTCACCATAACAGTACTTAGAAGTTCAACCTCTGAAAACATCAGGTCCATTCTGTAAAAGCCTGTTAAAAAGCAATGTGTGCCTCTCGACTTCCAGGGGCAGGGGCACTCATTTTTTTGTCAAAATAAGCAGGGGGGAGGCAAAAGAAGCTTCATTCTCCCTGCATCATCTAATTTGGTATAATTTATATTTTCAATCAATTGTTTGCAATGTTTTATATCTGCATAGAAACTGTCTTTTATCGTTGGCATAAACCTTATTCTGGATGCACTTCTATTCTATAAACCTTTATTGAGAGACCAGCTCATTTCATTAGAGGTGTTTAATGTGGCTTTTCATTATGTCTGCAGGTGCCTTGGTTTTTCTCTTTCTGCAAATGGATTAACCTTAATTGTTTTTGTATTTTTCAAAGTTTCAAGGTGGATTACATTTTTGAGTGTCTGATGTCTTGGTAATTTGATTCTCAAACAGCTACATCTCAAAGCAGTATTTAGGTACACACTGGTAGAAAGAGAATTATATCATTAAACATGTGTGGACATGGCTTATGGCGAAAAACACCAAACTTTAGGCCTTTTTAGATATTTTACAATTTATCTCCTCATTTGACAACAGCCATTAAGTTGTAACTAAGATAGGGAACTTTGAGAAATCCAATATAAAATAAATATAGAAACTTTGACATTTCCATTAATCTGGGCTTGTGACTCTTTTTCTTTTTTCACTTTTACAGATGTTATTGCAGATTATTTACATATGATTTTGCAAAGGCTTTTGGGCCACATGCTCATCCTGTCACAGCTCTCTCTATGGGCTTGAGGCTACAGAGGCTAGACTTGTGACCCCTTGTGACTGGATTGTGTCACTAGAAGATCAGAAGAAATAGAAAAAGAATAGTACACCATTAATAACAGCTGTTCTGATTTGTTGAAAAGCGACTCATTTTACAGCATAACCTAGCAAGCTACGTTCACGGAAGAAAATGATTTACCCAGCATTTTTCCTCTCCATAAATGCACACATTTAAAATATTCTTTTCATAAAGGTGTAGTGTCAGATGTTGGTATCGTTTTATCTCAGTGATGTACATGATCTACAGTAGCTTCATTTTTATATGAGCAGGCCCCTACACACTGTTACGTAAAGGGCCTATATGTGACTGTGGGTTTGAGGCAGAGTTACATTGCAGTGCAATGATTTAACAGATTCAAATGAATGAACTATTTTTGAATCATCAAAAAAAGCATATGCAAACACATGTTCTAAGAAGCATGCAGATCTTTTTTTTCCATTAGTTTTACAAGTTACATAGTTGAGCTGGGAAAAATAGACATATATCATTGAAAAATAACAATGATGGTAAAAATAACATTTACCACTATTTATCGTACTTGTGTACATTTACCGTACTTGTGTACATTTACCGTACTTGTGTACATTGCTGGCACAAGTATCCACCCTACTGTGGATATAAAGGCAGGCATGAAATAAAAGGTATTAAATGTTTGGCTTCTTGAAAAGTGCTAAATTGATTTTTATTCTGTATACAATAAGCTTTTGGCTATTGACTTTCATTACAGACAGCATATCATTACAACAGCCATCTTAAGTACATTCTGCTTCCTCGACACATATACTGTGACATTTACTGAAGTTTTAATGTAAAGGGAGAAGAGTTCTGATCACAAAAGGATCAGAGAACATAACATTTGAAAAAAAATGTTTTACTAAAAGATGAGTCGTAAGTAGTAGACCAGCTAAATGAATGAAGCCAAATTGAGATTTTGACATGGTTGCCACATGGTAGTCAATGTGGCTTAAAAAATAGCATCTCACCACCATTGTGAGACTGTGGAGTGAAACAATAATGTACTCAACAGTATATATATATATATATATTTATATGTATGTTAGCGCTCTTTGAGAAAGCCTTGGGCATTGTAAAGAGCAATATAAATCCAATCCATTATTATTATTATTATTATTAAACGAGTCTGTAGTCCCTGAAATGATGAGAAAGTATAATCAACTTTATTAAATGGTGTTTCTGTATATATAAACAGGGAATTATTCTCTTTAGTAATGACTAGTATCCTATATAAATAAAAAAAAATGTCTAAAGAAACTTCACAAACATCAGTTATTATATAGTTTGTAGAAAGTAAATGAATTCTGCTGCAAACAAGGAGGATTATTTTTAAATTGTTGAAATTAATTTTGCATTTACAAATCGTTCAAAACATCTAACACAAAATTCATATTTATTTAAAACTGAAAGAAAAAAGATTGAAGCGTCTCCTCTGCTCTGAAAAGATCCTTTCAGCTACTCACCACACAATTAGAAGTTCGCACAAACCCTGAATTGGATTTTTTTGGCTCTTTGGTTTAGTAAAGATTGCTCCACAAATAATGCATTGAATGGCATTGAAACTATTCTGGCCACTAAATTATGACTAGTGTTTTCTACTGTTCACTATCTGAGTCATGTAGCATCACCATTGGACATTTCTTTGAACCTTTGATATATTTGACTTATATATTCCCCAAACTATCATTTATGTGCATTGTATACTGACCAATCAGAAATGTTATGAGACACACATTTTCTGAATTACTATGGTTTAAATGTGTTCTACCCTATGGAAATAGAGTGATCAGATTCCTGTGTCTTTTATATGTTCATGAATCTGTATGTGTAATCTCAGGTTAGAATCAGTGGAGAGAGGCAAGAGACAAAAAAAAAGCTAAATTATACATTCAATAGTTATGCTAAATGACTATGGTCCACCCTCAAAATGCCAGGTACCAATCACATGACTTGTGCATACATTCTGCGCCCCATAGAAATGCATACTGTAAGCAATAGGTCATTTATCTCTCCAGTGATGTTCTCATTAAACACATTCATTATTCAGCACTCATGATAGCACTCCTGTCTACTCCTCCAATGTGTGTCTCTTCTGATATAATCTAATTTAAGAAAAGCACCAAATAGAAATAGACAGAAGCAGTGTCTGAAGCATCCCGACTGGACCTACCCTTCAACATTTGGGACATTTTGCTCAATGTTGACTTGATTAATGGACTTCCTCCATCTGTTGATTAATCCTTATTTATCTTTGACATACTTGCGTTAATAGACACCAGGTGGAAGATAAAAAGCTTTCAAAAAATCTCCCAAAAAACTACTTAATTACAACTTCCTTCATGATGGCATATTCTCAGCCTCTCCGGATCTGGCTGCACCGTCATATGAATGAGCTATAAGAGTCGTAATTATCCTCTATGCTTCGAACGCTTCTTTGGGAAGGTTTTTTGGGACAAGGCTAGCTAACATGCGCTAATGACCCCCTTATCTGGTCCCTGACATCTTCCAGACGTGTAGCATGAAGCGATATCAAGGGGCAGATCTGCACTCCAACTCTGTGTCACAAGCATTCATTAATATAGAAGGCTCTGGCCCACAAGCAAAACAACTAGGGATTTACAAGCTGCTAAAGCATGGGTCTGTCTCTATGGAGGTCATTACAGTTGGGATGATGGTGAATGGTGAACTGACAGAAAAGTGTAGAACTGGGTGCAGCATTGGAGTGGGGCAGAAGAAGAGACAGCCATAATTGGAGACACGGGTAACAGTCTGAGAGCAGGAAAGTACATGTTTTGGATGATTGGGCAATCAAAGAGAGTTTCAGAAGACATACTGGCAGCTTGCTCTCACTACAGTGAAATAATCTTCAATATTGAACAGAGGTACTTAAAATGGCACCAGTTGTTTTAATATGGGTTTCTGGCTGAGCTTGTCCTTATTTAGAGCTTTGTTAACTTGGAATACAAATATTGCCCTAAGTTAAAAAGTCTTACATTTAATTACAATGTTAAAAAGCGTAGTTCAGTCTCTTTAAAAGATGCTCTAGCCGCTCCTACCTCATGCTGTGGGCCAGACCTGAACTCCATGAGAGCACTGCCAATAGAAACCAGTTAGCAACACAAATGTTTATGGCTGATTTTACTTTTTACGTTTTTTTTGTACATCATTCAGGATATAGGTTTTCAGCTTCTGAGAAGGTCAGCACCTCAGTATTAGGCTACTCAAACATGACCTTTTCTAGTATGTTTTTCATATCTTTATTACGTGGAGAGCTCAGAATAAGGTCTTTAAAAGGACAGTTGTGTTACTACCAGCGGAAAATTCACAGGTACAGCCCTCCAAGAGGACGTGTTTCACCTCACATCACTCTAGACACATATCTCTCTGCAATATTGAACCTGATAATTTGTGAATGTGTTTGGTGTGAGAAGCTGCTGACCTCATTTCCCAGCCTAAATGAGGTTTACGGGTTTCACTTTCATGTTGTTTGCATATTGAATCTCCAATATGCCTTGTAAATATATCCGGGCTGCTTTCCCACATCAGGAGGATGTGACTGCCACTACCGCTTAATCGTTGTCATTTTTCCCTCAATGCATTATTCAAAAGATAACCCGTTTTATTAATTTGCATGTGGTAATTTGCGCCAATGAGTTTTGCATTGAATTTGCCTCGAACCAAGTCTGGAGTCTGTCTGCCAGTACCAGCCTCAGCCACAGACAAATAAATACATTGTTGGTGACATGGGCTCATTATGACTCAAGGTGAGCTTTTCATGGCTCAATGTGGGTTTTGTTGTGCCAGTAATGATATTTGTATATGTGGCATTCAGAACAAAGGTTCATCTTATTGATTTTGACTGTTAAAGTCTTCCGTCTGCTTGATTAATGGCAGCATTTGTTATGGTTGACCATGTGTTTTATTTACCATAATTGTCTTGTGGATTTTAGTTAGATCTTTGGGCTCCATAGACATATTGTGTTTTTGGCCCATCTTTCCAAAGTCAAGGGAATATTTAATGTCTTTAAAGATTTTATGCAGTCAAATTACCCAATGACCCCCTAAGCAAGATAATGAGCCCAGATAATGTAAGTTTAAATTCAAAACCATTCAAATCTAGCCTAAATTAAGACACTAGCCTATTGTCTGACACTACACATACCCACTCTTGTGCGTCCGCTTCTATACGCGGTCCTTGGTTTGATGGGCAAAAACCAGATAATGTAAGTTTAAATTCAGAGTACCTGGTGAAATCTAACCTAGACACGGGGAGGACATGCAAACTCACATGTTTAAAGTCCAGTAATCTAACCGAAAACTTCTGACTCTCAGTGTTGACTGCTTTACCATAAGACAAGTATGTTAATAGTGGCATGGACCAGTTATGGTAACAAAGATGTAATATGTTTGTATGTAATGTTCATGAAGAGACAAAAGTCATACACATTGGGGGACAGAGACTCATCTTGATTAGTTACTTCAGACCAAAACTCGAAAATGCATTCGTTTCCTATAGAAAAATGGACTTCAGTGATTGTTGTGTAGGGCTCAGTTAGTGTAGAACATGTCTGACAGCACATAAAATCATAAAGGTGGATGGAATAATATATTGAGGCAGTGTGGACATATTACAGAACAGAAGGTGTTAGGCCTGTCACAGCAGCAGTCAGTCAATCTCTGTGGTGCTTTTACTGACAGGTGTGGAGGATGGCATTAGGTGTAAGGCTTGTGTTTGGCATTTGTGCTTCTCAACACAGATAATGGCACTGGAAATACCTACAAAGCATCTAAGAAATACATTTTGTGAATATGCACTGACTGGCCACCTTATATATATATAAAAAATAGACCATATTGTGAGCTCAAATGGCTAAACAGTTTATCACATTGCACCAAGCCAATGGATTTAGTTGTGTACATAGGTTCAAGCCAAACCTGCTTATGTACAAACCCAGCATCAGCAGTTCTGTTGTTGATGCCAGTGGTCATTACATTACATCATATAACCACAAAGATGAGGTACAGCATGAGAAGACCACTTTGTTTGGTATCTCTTTACAATCTGACTGCTTCTAGTTACTTTATCAAGGAGTTTGTGATACTGAAAGAACATGAAATACTCTCATGACATACAGTGAAGAAAACAAGTATTTGAACACCTTGCTATTTTGCTATTTCTCCCACTTAGAAGTCATGGAGGGCTCTGGAATTTTCATCGTAGGTGCATGTCCACTGTGAGAGAGA
>JAVQKC010124756.1:0-15030 GCA_036025475.1 Philypnodon macrostomus
CTGTAGGCGCTCTCATCGTTGTTGGTGATGAGGCCTAGGATGGTGGTGTCGTCAGCAAACTTGAGGATGATGTTGGAGCTGTGCCTGGCGGTGCAGTCGTGGGTAAACAGGGAGTACAAATGATTGACAGAGCGAAACCAGCAAGGATCAGAATGGAAAAAAAGGTAATTTAAGTGTTTTTAAATGTGGCATGATGGTTGATATTGTGGTAGTTGGTGATAGGAAAGTGATGAAGATAGTTCTGTGGGTGATGCAAGAGGTCAAAGAAGAGTAGCCACATTGCCTTGAGAAGTAGAAAACCTATAATTACTTCTGCTGATGACTAGCCTTGCAAGCCAGACAGTCTGGTGACTCACTCGCATCAATTGATTTCTCGGCAGGGCCATGGGTGTTTTGTAATAGATCCATGGCAAATAGCGCAGAGTAATCTAATTAGTGGCAAGATAGCCTACATTGTGCAGAAGTAAACAAATAAAGATGAACGATAGTGTTAAATCAACGTGGCTCAGTAAAGAAAAGACCAGTGTCGTTTTTGCTGTGAAAACCTAGGACGGAATGAACAACCTTTGCTACTCGTGTACGCCATCTTGAATGTTTTGGAGAAGCAAGCGTCACTGTGCAGATCAACTATTTTGTACCGGGGGGAAGTCACTGTGAAGGGGAGAGTCACCAGACTGAGTCTGTATAGAGTATACAGAGAATGTCTGGCTTGCCAGGCGAGTTAATGACCACCTCCAAATGCAAAATGTCAAACTAAAGGCTGGGCTGTAGTAGCAGAAGACCACACCAGGGCCACTTTTCTAGGTAGAGGAAAAAAAAGTTAGTGTGTGTATATTATCTGTGTACATAATTATATAGGTGATAACAAAAAAATAAATATTACAAAATTACAGAGGTCAAATAAAGAATGACTGAATAGTGCCCCCATGTTTATGACCCCTATGGGACCCTGGACACACTTACTCTGGCAGAGAGCAATAGCAAACTTACTTAAAGTACAGTGATTCTCCACAGTGTACCCAACATAAAATATTATTATGGCCCCACCCTACAACAAAGAGGAAGTTGGCCATTTTGGATTGAATTTGGGAGGTCTGGTATATTTGACAGCCTCTACCTTGTACATACTTTGCCCAATTAGGCTCAAACCTGAAACACCCAATTACCCAACATTATGATTCTAGTTACCTCTATAGCTCTAAATGAGAATGTAGTTTTAGGGAAATAAAAAAAAAAATGGTGAAAACATATTAAAAAAAACATATTAAAAATGTCAAATAGACCCTTCTCATGCTTGTCATGATTTGGGGGGAGAGCCTCTTCATTGCTCATTAACAATATAAAAACCCTTAGAAATCACACAATGTCAGAGTGCAGTTGTGGCAGACGTATGGGGCCGTTCTTCTGATATACACCTTGCTGTCAGGCACGACATTGTGGGCCTAGTTTATTTAGGCCTCTTCTTGTTGGTCACCTTGGTAAACTATACAACTCAAGAACATTGTTTTCTTTTTCCTGTCTGTTCAAACATTCCTGACTGATGATAGAAGAAGCATGTCAAATATGTCGCCTGTTCCGCCACGTTGTGTTTGCTCTCAGAGAGGCTCTCCATACATGTTCAGAGGAACCGTTTGCTGGCACGTTCATCCTGAATGCTTACGACCAAAACACGCGACCGCACTAACAACAAGCGTCACTTTCCTTTGACCTCAACTTTGAACTCTACCCTCCTGACCTCTGACCCCTGGAATGGAAATATTGAAAACATGCACTTAGCTTCCATCCTGCCCTCTACTGGCCAGACCTGTTCTGTAGACCAATAGACATTTTTTTCCTATGAAACCCCAATTTAGGGTCTCCATAGCAAATACAAGCAATCACTATAAATGGAATTGACACAGGATTCGCCATTGGTTTTTCCCAGTGAAGCATGATTTGAAGGCATTTCAATAGCTATAAAAGGATATTGACCTGACTTCAGCCACAACATGCCAACTACTGACAGTGGCTGGAAAAGTGACGTAATGCTGCACTGTAAATGTGTGTATTAGACACTATGCTCTGTTCTAATGGATGGCTTGATTTTATAACCATCGATACTTAGACTGTGTCTAAGTATCGATGTCTTACTCTGTACTGTGCTGACATAAATGAGACATTTGTAGTATGGATTTGCAGCTTTGACGTCATTGGAAACACTGTTAGTCTGGACTGTTGACCTGACCATTCTGAACTCATTTACAATATAGAATCTAAAGAGCACAGCTAAGTTATTAGTTTTATCTCTGCTATTCTTGGCACAACATAAGAAATTATTGTATTGCATTAATTTAGCAGAAATGTCCAGTCTGAAAGGGGGTAGGGCCACAGTATGTGACAGTTTAAATATTTTTCCACAAAATAAAATGTAAACATAATAACGCTAACTGACTATGTTGCTATGCTTTAACTGACCACTGTAATCCAAATATGACTACAACTTAGACAGACCCTTCTGCCATTTTCAGATGATGTTATATAGTAAGACTATGTGTACTTAAAGGAGCCATATTGTACATTTTACAAGCTCTTTAAATTATTTTGGTTTACCTCCAGATACATATTTGGGCTTTTGTAGAGGTGATTTTCACTGCTGACGATAAAAATATAAAAGAGTAGGGGGACCCTCTTTCTGCCCTGTAATACAATTACTTTATTTCTCAAAAAGTTTTTCAAGAAGCCAGCTGTTCATCTTGGCTCTGTTTTGAAAAGGACTTTGCCCTCAATGCACCACTGCTCAGCTGTCTGCTTCTGCCGACCAGGACAGACATGAGAGAAACTAGTCTTAAAATACATGAGGCCAGCTATAAAACAGAAGCTGACTCACCCTGCTCTTTCATTAGCTCAGATACAGGCAGAGTGGTGTTTACTGGATACTAGACTTTCTCTTATGGGGCATTTTTTGACACGGCCTGGCCCCAAAACACCAGAGGAACACACACATGCTTGGAAACATCAGTCTAGTCTGTCATTAGAAGCATCTACTTCATCATGTTCGCTTTAAGAACAGCTGGATTTACATCAACAAAACTGTCTATTTTTGCAACTCACGCAGGTTTAAATAGCCTACTATATTTTAGATACATTTTTAGATGAATTGTGTACCTATTGTAAATATTCTGAATACATCCCTCATTAGAAGTAATTACCCACATTTCTGGACGCTTGAATAGTGCCAGTGTGATACAGTATGAATTAAAAACCATTGATGGACTAGGACACAAATCACCAATTACTGTGACATTCAACACAAAGGAACATGCATTTTGGCCTGACAGACGAGGAGACCGTGGCCCGTAGAGTGACTTTATGAAGATATGGCTGGTTAGTTCCAATGGGCACTGGACGGGAGTGAGAAAATGCAGCGGGCATTTGAGATCAGGGGACACGGCTGGCAGGGTTTTTGGCAGTGGCATCATGGGAACCTTTAATGCTTGTGACTCATGGCTTAGTGGTGGAATAATACTGTAAAATTAGTTTAGTTTTTTGTTATGTCTTGTCTGTCTTTTATATAATGTGACCAGCCTTGAGAATTTTTGATACTTATATAACTGTAATGTGATTAAAGCTCCCTTCAACTTCTGTGGCCTATCTTGGTGAAATTCCTGTCTTGCAAGATTGAGTGCACCGTCCTGGTATACCTGTTCCTTTGTCTGTCTCAGGTCAGGTCACAGGTCTCTTTACAAAAAGTTTGTATTCTTTGCATTCGTTCTGCTTATTACAACTGTGCTTTTCTCCAAACATATAGTCACAAACAGTTGAACAGTGGAAGATGTTCATGCCAGTATCTCATGAAAGTAAGGTATTTACTATTTTTCCATACACAGGTGATTTACCTGATCTTCATAATAATATAGATGTATAGACTATATTGTATTTTAGCATCCTGCAGTCACATATCCCTGTTTGTGACTAGTATAACAAAAATGTCAATGTAATTTACTTCCAGTTCATGTACTAAACTTAAGTGACAGACAGCCACACGTTGACAGCCAAGCCTCACAAAATGGTGGTCACAGTCTATTGGGACTATAGCCTATGTCTGTACATGTTTGTTAGTCTGAATACAGGCTTTAACATGTTTAACTGCAGTAAAACTCACTCTATGTCCCGCTGTGAGCCCTGAACTAGACCAGGCAGAACTAACCCCAGAGAGCTTCCACATCTGACGTGCCCGCACCCTGCGCCAACACATGGGGCGTCCCGCAAGACGGTGTCCCAGCAGCAGTGGTAACAAGCCCAACCTGTAATCACCACAGCGGGCAGTGCCACCCCTATAACCTCGGACTGCAGCCATGCCCAACACCAAAACACAGAGCTCAGAGGAAGGAGGTAATTAGTCCTCCAGATGGCAAAAACAAGCCAGATGAAAGTGGCTTGAATCTGATAAAATGCCTTGTTGTGCGTCCCAGAAAAACCTATGGGGAAAGACTTTGAAAACTAAACAGTGTGCTTGCTCAGGCTTTTAATTTTGATGAGCCACAGCCACTCCCTTCATTATACAGTCGACTCCTCTAAACCCAACAAGTTAAATTCTTTACAACACTGTTTGTTTTACTTCATCCCAAAGTAATAGGCACTTCAGTATGTTAATATTAGTACATCTCTGAATGCAGTCCACCCAGTATAATTTCTTATGTATCTAAAATGTCTAAAAAGCTAATACCAATAAAATAGTATTGTGCACATGTCATGTTAAGCTTTAACCAAAGATATTGCCACACTTTAATGATTAAAGTGCAGTTATATGTATATATATTTTTGAGAATATAAATGACTGTTATGCTCAGGGGTGCAGGGATTAGGATTAGGTTATTAGGCTCACTCCTCTGTCCTCAGTCCCACTTCTAGACAAAGTCCGTCACAGTTGGGTTCCCATGTGTTTCAAATGCATCTCCAAATGTCATGGCCTTACGCTCATGTGAGAAACAAGTCCCATTGACACAACAGCAAAAACGTTCCCTTGTGAGCCCCTCTGAGCCACGGTTGGCCCAACAGAAACAGAGACAAAAGACTAGACCTTGAACAGGGGAGAGCTTAAAATGTTTGGCTCTGTGATACAGCCGTGTGTGGCCACTTCTTTTTTTCAGCTTTCTTCTCACAAAAGGCACGAGAAGGCCTTCTAACATGACCTGCAAACCACAGCTGGCAAGCAAACTTAACCCTCGTGAGGTAGCGTTTATTTATAGTGTTTATCTGGTGCTAATGGGGGTTTCCTATAAAATGAGAAAAGGAAAGTTCTCCAAAGACTCCAGAGTTAAAGGGAATATAGTATGCATTTTTTACTCATTTTGAGTACTTCAAGCTTGTAGTATTTATAAAAAATATATATATTTGTAAGCCATTGCTTTATCGTGGCTAAAAAAGAGTTCAGATTATATAAATACCCTTTAAGGCCCTATTTGCAAGTTATTGAGTGAGCACAGTAAAGCGCGCAAGTGAAACTCTTCAATTATGCCAAACAGCAATAAAAGATGTTTAACAGATGCGAATGGGGGTCTCCTAAAGGTTTGATTAAGAGAGAGGAAATCTGCTTTCATTGGTGGAATCTCATATAAGTACTAGCTCCAACTTCCCTTTTTAATGGTTTCTAAAAGACTTCTAGAAATCTATAATTGCTGCAGCATTGAGTGGACTGTGAGAAAGTCCTCTACAGTGGTTAGGTTCATCCCTCAGTATTTTAGCAGAGACCAAATGAATCTGGTCTTCACTTGTGCTGGTGATGTCAGTGCACTTCAGAGCAGCTGACCAAACAAGGAGCAGACACAGAGCTAACACTGCTAGCATCACCAGCTTAAACATTTTGTAGTCATTAATACATTTAAGTACAAAGGGATGAGTCATAGGAGTGGGATTACGTTTGTCTAGCCATCAAAAAGAATTTGATAGTCCCATATGTGCAAGATAAGCATATTTTGAAACTGCAAACATTGGTAAGCAGTCAGCATCAAAAGAACACTACAGATGACCAGACCTGCAGTAGGAATGCATTGGGAACAGCTGGAGGAAAGGCTGAGTCATCCCCAATGTCTCCCCAATGTGATCCAGATTCACTGTTAATAAACACAGACAGCATGTATGCATTCAAACTGTATACAGATGGGTGCCAAATTAAAGGAAACTGCTCAGGAGTGGTCTCTCAGGGAAACAATGGGGTTATATTTAGGCCACAAAAGGGGCTTGGCTGGTTTGTTAAAATGATGTAAAGGGGTGCATCGTGGCAGAATGGTTAGTGCTCCTGACTCTCAGCAAGGACGTCAAAACGACACAAAGTCTTTCTGAGTGGAGTCTGCATGTTCTCCCTTACCGTGGGGTCTCTCCGACTTCCTTCTATTGCCCAAAGACAATCTAAATTGGTTTATAGGGAATATAGATCCAAGAATTTATATATATCATTAACTGGCCACTGTCCAGGGTGTTTCCCACCTAAGGCCCATAGGATCCGGTTGAGGGTAATTACCGGAAAAAGATGAATAAATATTGAGAATTATGATTATAATAATTTTGCACAGTATGTATCTTTCTAAGAGAGAAAGAATACACCTGATTTAAGACATAGAGCTTGTGAGCCTGTCTAATCCTGCTGTAAGATCCAGGAGCCACACTCCGCTCCTTACTGTCCAAAAGCACATTAAGACTGTTTGATTAATCATGGCATGTGTGTCTAGACGCTGTACAAACAGCTGTTGGGGGTAAGTGGGTGAACAACACAGTGGAATGACAGATTCATCCCACAGTTATCATAGTTGGGATCAGAACCCAAAGATGAGAGACACAGCCAGAGGAAAACAATGAAAAAGGCGAGAAAGAAAGAGCGTCCTGGGGCTGGAGGTGGGAGCAGGGTCAGTCAAAAATAAACTGATCATTGCACTGGCGTCTGGCTCATGGGGAGACTGGCTGCAAAATATATACTGCACCGCTAACATCGAGCCAGTACTAGACAACTCAGCAGCATTGCCTTCTCTTTGAGGTTAGGATTTAGGGTCACATCAAGTAACGGCTATGGATTAGTAATTATTGAAGTTTTTTAAGGCTGGCATCTATCTACCATGCCCCGGGTTTCAAATGATCAAGTTTGACCCATTTATTTGCGTGGCAGGCTGATGTTTTGCTTTGACCCTGAACTTCATACTGAAAGAATGTGGGGGATGGGCAGCTACTGTGACGCCAAATCCACTGTGGACTTTGCATAAAAAGAGTCTTAAGCTAAAGGTTTTAAAAATGTATTTCAAGGCCAGGATATTAAAAAACTGTCTGCATCAAGCATGTCAGCAGTAAGCTGGACAACACCCTCCACAATTTGTATTTGTAAACATTGTATATTGCAGGCTTTAGGAAGTTTTGAAATGTGAGGAATCTATTCATAAATAGTTATCCCATCATGTCATTAAAGAAACCACCTACAAAGAACCACAAAGGGAGGGGTGGCTATTTCCGACTGCAGATATTGTTTTTTTTAGGGCTGCTTCTAATCAGTCACAGCGTCAATCAACTTAAATTACACAGACAAATGGAGTCAGATCACTTATGTTCTTGGGTTTCAGAAAGACTCATCATTGTAAAGTTAAACCCCATATTTTCAGGGGCTATACATTGCAACCATGGTTTAGCGGAGGGGTTCTCAAACAGAAATCTATAAAGTATCAAGATGCAAAAACACACTTGCATGCATGTTGGATCTTCAGGCTCTAATGATTATCTGTACCAGTGGTTCCAAACTGTGGTATGGGTACCAGCTGTGGTGCAATGTTTCTCCTGGTGATACTGAGGTCTATTTGGTTTAATCATCTTTTAATCTTGTTCTGATGTGTAAAACAATGCAAAGTCCTGCTTTTGTCTGAGTTTAGACCTGATTAGACCTGCCTTAGATCTGGTTTAGACCTGCCTTAGACCTGGCTTAGACCTGATTTAGACCTGATTTAGACCTGCTTTAGAGCTGGTTTAGACTTGATTTAGACCTGGCTTAGACCTGATTTAGACCTGCTTTAGATCTGGTTTAGACCTGATTTAGACCTGCATTAGCTCTGATTTAGACCTGATTTAGACCTGGTTTAACTTGGATTACTGCTGCTTCTTTGCAACTATATGTTTTTGTTCAAGCCTAAAATACTAAGCTTTGAAACAGCTCTTTCAGGGAGTTCCCTTATGAAAGAAAGCCACGTGTAATTATTCAGCAGAACCCACAAATGAATTTGTCTTGACACGTGGTTAGCACATGTTCAGTAATGAGCAAATGAGAAAATAAAACAAACATGCAAACTCATACACTTACATCAATATTGTCCTTTTGTACCAAACCTACTGTCTCTCTCACCAACATGACGACAGCTAAAAACTAAACCAAATGAAAACAAAGAGTTTTGGATATGAAGCACGTGTCTTTGACCCACAGCACTCTGTTTAACTGGCATATGTAAACCTTGCTCAAATTACTTCCCTGACACCTCCTCAGTACTGTTAGTATTGTCTGCATAAAAACAGAGCAACACAAAGTGACAGTCTCCATTTCTGAAAAGCCATGTGTCGCTGAAAAGTAAAAGTGTTTTGGTTTGGCTCCTAATTATACAGTGAGAGTGATGGTAATTGTATTTATGGGCTGAAATTGCTGGAAGGTGCAGGATCAGAGACTAGAGGGGAAACTGTACTTCATGCTAGACATGGGCAATATGATAAAATTATTAAACTGCATCAGAGTCACGGTGATGCCTAAATGAGTTCTTGAATGATGGTGAATGAAGCTTCATTACCACTTGTGTCTTTTGGAGAAGACCATTCGTACATTACTGAATGCATCAACCTGTTCCATGCAAATATTGGGTGAAATCTCATGAGTAACACATGCTTTATTTAAGGCTTTTACAGACTTTATTTGAGGCTTTTACAGAATGATGAGCTCAAATAAAGATGCAAAACTGATCCATTGCAGACCTGACATTTTTTAGATTGAACTTGCGATTATATGGTGGTCTACATTATCTGTGCTCTTTCTATGTATTAGAACGTCATGTAATGAAGGCAATCATGCAATGTGTACAGTGATAAAATTACAATGGGTTAGAAAAATCATGGTATATTTGTGTCCTATTGTCTAGTCTTACTCCATGCCATTGGTCTGTATGTGCATTCACATGTGCAAGCTTGAGTGAGTGCGTGATTAAGCATGTGCATATGTGTCCATTTGAGGTATTTAGGGGCAAAGCTGAAACAGTCCAGAGCTACAAAGGAGAAGTTTCCCTCTGTTGGAAATTCCATTACAAATGGCCTCAATGAATCTCCTGTAACGACTCAAAAAACGTTTGGCCAAGCGCTGCACAGACCAATACATGAAAAAGGAAAGACATGTAAATTTAGTTTAATTTATTCATTCAACATTTCAACATTAGCGGGTGACTAAGAACAGAAACGACACACATGGGGACGGAATATGGTATTGCTTTTCATCCACATGCACTAAAAAGGTGCCTGGGCTGGAATATGTCAGGTTAGACAATGTAGAACAAATAAATTAATTGAAGCTTACATTTTCCAGATGACTTATTATATTGTTATGGATAAAAAAAAATACTTATACTATAAATATTTCTGCTTAGGGGTCACTGGTGGCTGAAATCTATCCCAGAAACTATGGGTATTAAGTGGGACACACCCTGGACAATTGCCAGTTCGTCACCCTGCAGTGTGGGTTGACACACTCAGATGCACCTGGGCCATTCACTCTCATGTTCATTAACTAGAGGTAATTTATGTTTCTAATAATCATGTCTTTGGACAGTGGGAAGAAGCCAGAGTATCGAGCGAGAACAGTCAGTAACACAAGGACGACAAGTAGACCTAACTGTGGGGGATTGTGTGTTGGCTGGCCTGAGAATTATACCCAGAACCTACTTGCTGAGAGTTTAATATGAAAATTTACTGAGACACTGCACTACATTACATATGTGTAATGATCTGTAATAGTTTGCAAGATGAAATATGTAAGTATATATTTAAGTACATTTCTATTTACAGACTTTGAAAGGGTCTATAAACAAGAATCTACATCATTGTTGTGGTTACTCTGTCTATCTTTGCCCCACAGCAATAGCATTGCAGTGGTTTGTCTCCGGCTCAGAGACAATCAGAGACAGGCCATTATCTGCTGCCATGTTTGAGAGGGCTGTGACAGACAGGACTGCACACTGAGTCCAATAAAGCTGTCAAAGGGAGACAGAGCAGAGACATAGGAGACCACCTGTATTCAGCAAAGACAAGTGCTTCTTTCAGTTCAACAGACAAGGACCTGAACATCATGTATAAAAAAGAGAGGAGGATATCACAGATGGAAATGCCTTAAATAAATCCTTAAATTAATTCACAAATGTAATAATCATTCAGCTCCTGAGCATTTAAGTACATTTATTGAGAGACAAAACAGTAATGGAGTCACCAGAAGTGCCACAAATCATGAATGTACAAGACTGCAGGACTAGCTTTGGACAGACAGCCTTCTCTATTAAGAGTCCTGAGCTCTGGAACTTACTACCATCTGACATTAAGACTACATATAGATTTTAAAACTGTACTCTTTTTTAACTATTGTTTTGTGTAAATATTAAATAGGTAAGATTGTTAAATGAATGAATATTTGTAGATGTTTCTGTTTTACCCTTTGATAGTGTTAGTATTGTTAGTATGGACTAGTGTGACATAGAATAGAGCATTAGAATTGGGGAAAAAAAAGATGTATGTGATCTTTTTGAAGTAGAGCTTAAAGAGAATGATCTAAAAATGTGTCCAGTAAGACGTGTGGTGTGATGCCAGAGGTAAGAGAAGAAAGTATGCTTTGACAACCATGTCTGAACCCACATAATTTAAAACCTTAAGGCCGAGTATCAGCAGTTATAGGATACCAAGGCCACTTCATTAAGTACAAGGTCTAACAGATAAAACTGAACAATGAGTTTATTGATGTTAATAATTTGCAGAATAACAGCTAGATTAATGTACAGATGATAGAAGACTCAGAACTGGTCAATGGGTTCAACAAATATTTGTTAGTTGCTGTCATGTTGAATATGTCTATTTAGTGTGGTTAAACACAATCCTGTAGACCTTCTCTCCAAAGAGCATCTGTTTCCTGCTAAAATGGCAGTGTAGCATCAGGGTTCAAGAGGATTGCCCTGTGGATAAAGCCCTTTAAATCCATCTCTTCCTCTCAGGAGGAAGAGAAAGAGCACACATCAGCTTCAGTCCTTCTCTTGTCAGGAGCCTGCAGCCTGAGTAAGCTGTTCCTATTCAATACCTCTGAACAAATGGACTGTGTGGGGCCTATATGTGTACTTGCATTCCTGAACTATTTTTATTATTAAAGGGACCATAATGCTTTCTTCCTGGGTTTCTGATTACATTTTGAATACTTATGGATAAGTATTTCATGATTATGCAACTTAAAAGACTGAAATAATAACTTTACAATATTCTCACAGATAAGAAAAAAACGCTGTCAGTAGGTGCATGCCTCTTTACGGCCTCCTTTGCCATGTTAACCACACCTTTATCACTGTACTTAAGCCATTATTAGAAAGAGCAGACATACAGGCTAAATTAGCATGACCTGCTAGGCCTTCCTGGAGAAGGCATGTTTTCAGCTCCTGAGAAGGTCAGTGCCTCAGTGTACATGATTACATAAACGTGCATGAATGAAATACGATGCAACATCCGCTATATTTTTGGATTAGGACAGCTCAGACAAATCTATACATATAGGTCCCTTTAAGTAGTTTGGATAACAATGTCTAATTTTTGTTCAGTACATTTAATTTACCAAATGTGCACTCTGATAAAACATGGCTGTTGTTTAAAATACAGAGCTTGATCCTTGAAAGAATCTGAATGAATGATGAATCTGTTTGTTGTAAATTGCAGCAGAGGTCTAAATCATACAGCAAAGTGCTTCTCATCATCGGTCCATTCAGATCACTCAAAGGAATGAAGACCAGGTGATGTTATGAAGGTGGAATTAGTGGTCACCTCGGTGATTGGCCAGACATAACAGGAAAAAATATGCAGTTTTAAAAGTTAAGTGAGTTGGAGAGAGGTTGTTGACTGGTTATTGATCTCAAATTGCAACTTTAAAGAGATGAAGTTATATATTTGGTAAGGTCTGGCAGAGATGCTTTGACATACACATACTGCATGCTCTATGCCACTTGACTTGTTAGTTGAACTCTTCTGGTTATAACATATAAGCGGCCAGTCTCAACCCGGTAAGCCTTTTGCTTTGAAGCAACCAAAGAGCTCTACTTAAATTCCTTATCCTAAGCAAATATGCAAACGCCGAGCTCTTTAAATCAGGATGTGTCAACTTGTGAATGTACAGACACACTTGTTGGTCAAACAGCCTTGAAAACCAAGCTGCTGTTGACTTAGGGAGGGCAGCCTACAGTGGGTGGAGGCAGGGGACATGGAGGTAGCTCTTCAAACGTAAATCCCCCTGAGGTAGTCTTTTCATGGGCCACAGTCAGGTCCCTCAGGAGCCTGAGTGCTGCTGGGAACAGTGTTCATAAACCTGGAGAGATACCAGAGCAGCTTTGAGGAAATCTGTAGTCAAATGCTCACTTTAGATAAGAGATACTAAGCAGCAGTGATCAGGCTTTAATAGTCATGAAGGAACAGCACACCAGTGTGCATACTGTGTGATTAAGACGTTTTAGCAGCACTGGATAATGTAATATTTTATTCTCTAGTAGGTATGGGGGAAATGTAGACAGTGTTTGGAACAAGATTCAACAATGTCAAATGAATGTCTTGGGAGCGTTCTGTGGGGAATTTGTTCACTATTAACATTTTTCTCTTTCCCCAAAAATATGCATCTCTTAAGTCACTTAATGGCCATCTCTTTTGTCCAATCCCCAAAGGTGTAGCAGACTAAATAGCCCTTGGACTAGCGTGACTCCATCTTGGACTTTCTGACTTGTTAAAATGGACATATGGGGAGGAGCTTCACGGTCACTAGTCCCTCCCTGGGCGGGTGCAATGAGAACAGTTCCGAAAACCCCGCCCACTCTGCTCCGAGAGAAAAGAGGAGGCTAACTAGCTGAATCTTTTGATATGCTAACACAGGCTAATGGCTTCTGCTGCTAACACTACTAATTTCTCTCAACCTTGAACTTCAATCTTTCTCTCATTCAAGTTAGACATTAGTAGTTTTAATAAAATAAGTTGATATCAATTAAAACATATCTTAATATCACTTTTCTGTGTTTCTGACAATGCAATTTTAGTTTTTATTTCAGTATGCAAGCATAGTAGCCTTTACAAGTCCGTTAGCATATACCTCCTAAGCCTATAAAGAGCTGCTAATGTAGCTAACTAAGCCATATATATATAGTAAGAGTTAAGTAAATAAATTAATTTAACTCACCCAACAGACTTCCCACACTTCTTGGATGCAGTGTAGTCAATGGCCACTGAACACTTATCAACAACAGCTCAACATTACAGCAACAGTTAGCCACATTAGCCCACTAGTGCCCATACGGGGTGACACCCAGTCACCTGTCAAGCAAAATCTGCCCATCATTAACTATGCAGAAATCTAACGTTTTACAGTGCTTAAACTAACTAACTAACTAACTAACTAACTAACTAACTAACTAACTAACTAACTAACTAACTAACTAACTACTTCCTGTAGTGTTGCCACACAATACTAACTTAGCTATAGAGATGAAAACATTCTTTGGAGCCAGGCTGTAAAGAAGTTTTTGACACTAGTAAAGCCATCATAAGGTTTCATTATATAATTCTGGTTCTGGAGCCTGCCCTCTGGTGGAAATTAGCATATTGCGCTATGTCAGTGCCCATGAAAAATTCCATAGCGTAAACAGGTGGAGATAGGGGAAGCTACCTCTATTATTTAGATCTCAATGCTTTTGTCTGTGAAGCCATCACCAGACCATTCACTTGCCATCAGGTAAAGCTTAGGAGCGTTAACTTGGATAACATGAAAAGGGAGTCTCTAAACTGAGCGATGCACAACCACTATCACACTAAGCCTTTTTAACTCATACTTCTAACCTTTTAAGTGGTCTGCATTGAACCATCATAAACCATCTTTGGATCTGTGGCTGCCATAACCTTCTCCGTGTCAATGGGAAAAACATTGCCATCAAGCCTTGAGTAGGTGGGAGCAATGACTTAAAATACTATACACGTAAATACTCTGTGCTGTAAAAGACAAGACCACCAGCAGTCCAATACTAGACAAAAGTGCCATTGAAGCGAGGAGGGAGGAGTGGGAGGGTTGGGGATGAGACAGTCTCTTAATGGATTTTCTGTTGTTCTTGGACAAATGAAGCTAGTCTTAAAACACAAAGGATGGTCAGGTTGCATGCATTTTAATTGAATTGGAAAACATATAAAAATGCACTTTTCAGGTGCACTATCTTATGTACACTAACTGGCCACTCGTGTCTAATAAAGTATCACCTGTTGTGGTCTTCGGTCGCTGTAGACTTGCTTCATGTTTTGTCATCTTGTGCATTCAGAGATCTGCAGACCTCAATGTATCAAGAAGTTTTCTGAGCTAATTTTGCTGACCTGTGTCATCAAGACATTTTCTCTCACAGATCTGCTGCTCTCTGAATATTGTGTCTTCTTAAAACCATTCACTGCAAACCCTAAATATCTGTATTAAAAAAAATCTCAGTAGATCATCAGTTTCCACCATGCAAAGTTCAAAGCCAAGTAAATCACCCTGCTTCTTCTTTCTGATGGTTGGTTTAAATTTCAGCAGGTTTGCCTTCAGTGCTTGGTACTGTATTGTAGGCGAATTATCTAGAGAAGGTAACAATATCTGCCTAATAAAATGACCAATGAGTATGTTCCATGGATGTATTATTATATCGGCGAAAACAGCGTGTCGCCGATATTATGGAATCACGTCGGTGTTCGTCCGCGTCCGCGTCCGCAGATCCTAGCTGTGAACGCGATAACTCAAAAACGAATTGC